>JAAGKR010014390.1:0-11839 GCA_011419295.1 Clarias macrocephalus
TGGTAGCCATTCAGTAGTTGTGTTGGGAACTAATTTAACTAGCTAATAAGGTGGCAAAACATCCTTTAATTTTTTCAGCAGCTTAAAAGGTAACAGATATGCACAATAGTGTAGATGTTGGAGTGTACATGCATAATAGTTATATGCGCAGACTCATGTGCATGGGTTATATTATGTCAGAACATAAAAAATAGCACTACAGTTCAAAAATGTTTGCTGTGTTGTTTCTGAACAAGAAGCATATTGCAACTGCTCCATGTTTAAAGGGATCTCAAAATTTGACAAACGTGGCCAGAGGGGTACTGGCTGCAGTTCCAAATAAAATGTAAGATGAACAGCCTAAAATGAAGGATTTGGTAGGTAAATCAGACATGGGCCACTTTCACCTGCAGCACGACAACATAAATGACCTTCAAGAGTGTCTCAACAGATTCTATATAACCTGAAACTGTAATTGTAAGAATGTAAGTCATATGTAAAAAAAAATTGTTCCACCTCTTTTAATTCTGTTTGTTTGTTTGTTTTTTATGTAAAAACATAATAAAATCATCTGATCATACATTTTAGTATTATGCAAATACAACCTCAGATGAACAACATGTAACTTTTTTTAACCATGACATTATGCATTTAACTCAAAGTATAAGCAAAAAAAAAAAAAAAAAAAAAAACTCAAGTACCCCCATGATTCAATAGCATCAATCCACCTTTTACAGTAATATTTTGAACTAATTGTGTCCTCTATGACTTTATTAGTCTCTCAAATCATTTTGGTCAATTCTTCTTAACTTGGAGGGCATTGGTGGTAGGATTTGACTCCCACCTTTGCTTAAATGCCACCTAATGCCCAAACCCCACCCGTTGAATGCATTGCCGTTCCCAAGCTCAGATAAAATGGAGGGTACATCAGGAAAGGCATCTGGTGTAAAACCTGTGCCAAGTTGTGTGCAGATTGGGTGGTCCACTGTGGCGACCCCTTAATGGGAGCAGCCAAAAGACTAACTTCTTTACAACATTGCTTCAGTTCATTGAGGTTTTGGTGTATTCACTTATGCACAGCTCTCTTAAGGTCCTGCTATAACATTTCAAATGAGCACAGGTCTGGACATGGCAAGGCTATACCAAAACCTTTGGTATATTCTTTTCCTTTCCGTCCAGTCTGACGTAGATTTACTGGTGTACTGTGATTCATTGTCCTGATACATGAATACATTTTGAACAAGTTTTAGCTGTTGGACAGATGGCCTCACATTTGCCTCTAGAATACTCTGGTATACAGTTGAGATCATGATTGAGTCAATGACTGCAAGGTGCCCAGTTCCTCTGGCTGCATCTCACTGTTAAACTTCAAGTTCAAGACTGTTGAACTTCAAGTTGTTTGAAAATGGTTTAATAACCCTTTCTAGATTGATGTGCTTCTTTAAAGCAATTGTTTATATCTTTCCATCTTGGCATTGTGCTAACGCACACACAAGAATGCTCCAGACCAGCAAACTTCTGCTTTTAACGAGGTCTGCACACCAACTTATGATAATTTTATCAAGTACTAATGGTTAGCAGAACCTGTCTGCAATTCACCTATTACATCTTGTGGAAGCAGTACTTAGTACTTAGTATTGATGAATAAATAATGGCATAATGAAAAAATATATAAAGTGTTGAAGTGTATTTGCCTAATACCTTGCCTAAAAAGACCGGTCAGGTGATTTTTTATTATGATTTTGCACAAAAAACATAGAATTAAAAGTAGTAGCAGTAACTTATACACATGAATGCAGATTTGTTGACTGTGTTCACTGTTTGTAGTGTGTCTACATTGGAGTATCTAAATAAAGTATTAAACATCAAATTAGGTACCTTTATGTGCAAAAACAGAGTAGGAGGTCATGATTGATTAGAAGCATGAAAGAAAGCATGTGCAGCTATTTTTTTTCCTGCATTCTCAGCAAGCTCTGATGTAATTAAAACCTGGGAGTGTATTTGAGGAATTTTGAAGCAATGTGTGATGGAGGAATGTAATTACCCTTGTAAATGACCCTAGGCAGTTGTTTTATTGTAAAAAAAAAGAGAGAGAGAGAGAGAGAGAGAGAGGGAGAGAGAGAGAGAGAGAGAGAGAGCGAGAGAGAAGCACAAATTAGTACCGATAGTACTGGGAATTTTCAGAAATAGGGATTTTATACTCTAATACATAAAATTCTAAATCCACTTGTTTATCCAGAAAGGTTGCTAGATGAACTTGCTCTTAACTCACCAATCGTCTATCTGGCTTTCTTGTATACAGGGATGCCAGTCCATCACAGGGCGCACAAATACATGCACTGACATGCTCATTCAAACACTCTTGGCAATTTGGGAATACCAATAAGCATAATCTTATTCATCCAATCTTCATCTCATTGGACTGTGTACCTGTAAAATAAAAAAGAAATACATCTGTGAATTTTTTTATGTTTCAACACATACTAAACTTTGAGAACTGACTGTTCACTTACTGTCTAATATATCTCACCCCTTTCACATGTGCCATTATAACAATATAGCCAATGTTATTTAAGGAAATTGTCAATGCCTTTATTGATGTGCTTGATCAGTCTATACAGGACCTTAATTAATTAAGTATCACAGCCATAACATTAAATTCACAGGTTAGATTCATTTAGTTAGATTGTAATCAAATGTGCTTTATTGGAAATTTAGTGAAATACATTTAAGTTTTTATGTTTATTTAACAAGTTTAATGTGACTTTATTGTAAGAAACATTTTTGTGCTCTTGATGTGCATCTTGTGGCAAATACAATATAAGTAATCCATGGCCATAAACAGATGCAAGCAAACATCAAATATGATCAAATACATTATCACATTTATACAATGTTTGACTGACAAAAAATAATAATAATAATAGTAATAAAAAAAAACTATTGCACCACCAGCAGCACCCTAAGCTGCTGACACAAGTCTGGGACCTAAGTTAGGACAAATCATTTATGCTAATGGTGCAATATTGTACCATCTACAATGGCAGAGGTGTAAGGCATGTAAAGATGAATCTTATTACCATAAAAAATAGTTTAATAAATCTATATAAATAACAGAAAGATTTTGTCTGTACATTGGTCAGAACTCACTTTTTCAATGATATCTTTACATTTCGTACATTGGAGGACCATAAAAGTTTCTGTCTGTATGTCTGTCTGTTTCTATGTCTGTCCAGCTAGATTATGTCACAGCAACTGATATAGCAACTGAACTACATATCTGCCAGATGTTTAACCTGCATCATAAGTGAAATCAAAATATTGAGTAAAAGCGATGTTATGAACAGTTATGTGCCAGATTTAATCATCTACTTTAAAATAAGATACTAATAAGCTACTCAATGGAAACAAACACCTGAACTGATAGATATTAATTAGAAAAGCTAAACTGAATATTTTACTGGGATAACGTAATATTTTACCACTGAAATAACAGGGCTGAAGTGGTATAAGTGAATTATAACGTGCTGGAGTTGTTTTAAAACAAAAGTTAAGCTTTATCCAATGAATTTTTCCAATTTCTCATCTGTGAATTATTCACTGGTTACCGAACAGGGAGTGTATTTAGCTGACAACGAAAGAACTACAAGTAGCATAAACAAGGCGAACGATACCCGACCTTACAAAAATATATATTTCTTTGTATTGAGTTCTGCTGAACAGATAGACAGGGAGACATGTACGTGGACTTCAACCTGAAATAATATTACATTACATTACATTACATTACATTACATTACATTATATTATATTATATTATAGTAAAGCTAATAAGCATATTTTAAGGTTTAACTGTTTCTACAAGCTCTTTTCCCATCAGTAAGTGGAACTTATGCTAGTAAATAAACAAGTGAAAAAATAAATACAGCAATAAACATTTGTGCTTAACAACTTGTGTGGTAGGGGATGTTATTTTTTATGCTTAAAGAGTCAACTTGTTTGACACTGCTCTACCTGAACTTATTTAATTTTAATTTAGAGAAATCCTGATCATAATTTAAATTAGTTACATTTGTATGACCCCTTATACCTCTAATTTTACATGATGACTAGATTTTTTTTGCAGTATTTTGTTCATGCCAAAGGCAGCATTTGTATGCAAACGTGTGGGACTCTGGACGGATTTCTTCAAGCTTAGGGCAGTAAATACTGTCTGTGTGCATGACTGTGACTTCTTGGGATACTGTAGGGATTTAGCTGATGTTAGTCCAGCCATAGTGTTACAGTATGAGTGCCAAATGACTCTCATGGTTCAAACAGAAGCCCTCTGATATTATCAGTAGGAGAAAAAAAATAAGCAAACTCCAACAGAACTTTCACCAAAAACAGACATAGAGAGAGGTATTATGATATGATTACGATGCAATATTCAGTTTAAGCATTTTTTTTTACTTACTTCAACATCTCATTTCAATTTTCTTTTGTATTAAAGGGCCCATTCTCTTAGAAACATTTAAACAACTAAGAGTTGTTTGGTTTTCCCTCTAAAAGAATCTTTGATTTTGTTTATGTAGAACCCTACGAAAGAATGTTTTCTTTTCAGATACTGTTTCAAGCATAGCGCTCAATTATCTTATAAACCAATGACTAAATTAGAATTATTCATTCCATGTGCACTCTCAGTTGTGCAATAGCTTATCTTTCACTTATATGAACTCTCCTTTTATGTTTCTGTCTTGTATAATGTCTCTGTACATTTGAAAAAAAATTGATTGCAAAATATGGCCATTTTTTTCAAAGGAAACAAAGTGTATACCAAGCTGTCAGTGAATATTTTGTGCATGATTTTATATTTATAAAAAACTTTTTGGTCCCCGTGGGCCTGGGTACACTAGACAAACAAGACCAATCCACAGGGGAGCCACTCTGCAACCCAGAGCATCAAAAGTATCCACTTCCAACATCCTGGTTCCAGACACACCCCAAGAGTTCTTGTGGGGTCAATCCCCAAGAAGACAGAGCTACCTATGTGGCACAAGTGGAACCTACACCATACTGGGCATAATGTTTTGCGGGGTAATGTAATAATAATAATAATAATAATAATAATAATAATAATAATAATAAATTTTATTTATAGGCGCCTTTCATGACACTCAAGGACACCTTACATACCATAAAAAACAATATACAAACATGGAAAAAATAAATAGATAAAAAAACAAAACAATATGCACACAATAGTGTTAAGGATATGTCTGCCTGAATAGATGTGTTTTCAAACGGGATTTAAAAACAGTGATAGAGTTACTGTTACGGATATCGGAAGGTAGTAGGTTCCACAGGTAGGGGGCAGCGTGGCTAAAAGCTCGAGATCCCATGGTTGCCAAACGCATACGAGGAAGAACCAGGTTTAATGATGATAATGATCTCAGATTTCTAGAAGGAGTATAGGTTAAGAGAAGATTTGTTAAATATGACGGAGCCAGGTTATGTAATGCCTTATAAGCGAGAAGCAGAATTTTATAATGTATGCGCTGTTGGACGGGAAGCCAGTGTAGTTGTTGAAGAACAGGAGTTATGTGGTCCACTGTAGGAGTTCTAGTTAGTATTCTAGCGGCTGAGTTCTGTACTAACTGCAGCTTGTGTAGAAGTTTGCGAGGAAGACCAAAAAAAGAGCATTGCAATAATCTATGCGTGTGGTGATGAGAGTGTGTACCAAAATAGCAGCGCTCCTCATTGAGAGGGCCGGGCGGAGACGGTTAATGTTTCGGATGTGGTAGTACGCTGTCCTGGTGATATTGTTAATGTGTGCTTCAAAGGATAGAGTGCTGTCAAGGATAACACCCAAGCTTTTAACTTGTGTTGAAGCGGAGATTGTGGAAGCATCAATACTTAACGAAAAACTACTGGTCTTCGATAGAGTATTTTTAGTGCCCACGAGGAGTATTTCAGTTTTACTACTGTTAAGTTTGAGAAGATTATTTGAGAACCATAACTTAATTTCAGCTAAACAGTTTGAAAGAGAAGATGGAGGAAGGTCAGAAGTAGGCTTGGAAGAAATATAGAGCTGGGTGTCATCAGCATAGCAGTGAAATACGACACCATATTTCCGGAAAATATTCCCCAGGGGCAGCAAGTAGATGATAAATAGTAAAGGCCCCAAAACTGACCCCTGAGGGACTCCTGCAGTGATGGGTGAAGATGCAGATTTGGTCTGGCCAAGCTGAACAAATTGAGTGCGGTGAGAGAGATATGAAGAAAACCAAGCCAAAGAACTATCTACAACTCCAATGGACTTCAGTCTTTCTAATAGAATATTGTGGGAAATGGTGTCAAATGCTGAGGTTAAATCGAGAAGTATTAAAATAGACAGGAGTCCTGAATCAGCTGCTACCAGGAGATCATTTGATATTTTAACAAGGGCAGTCTCTGTGCTATGCTGAGGACAGAAACCTGATTGAAATTGCTCATATAAGTTATTAATTGACAGGTGGTTATGTACCTGTGTTGAAACAACCTTCTCTAGAATTTTTGATAGAAATGACAGATTTGAAATTGGACGAAAATTATCAAAGTTGTTTGGATCAGCACCTGGTTTCTTGAGTATAGGAGTTATTAATGCAGTTTTAAAAAGATTGGGGACGATGCCTCAGTGATGAATGGTAAGAGAACCGGAAGACAAACTTTGACTAATTGAGTTGGAAGGGGGTCTAACTGACAAGTAGTTGATTTCGATTTCCGAATAACAGAAGCAATCTCGTCGGTTGAAGGTAGTTTAAAAGTAGAAAGAGGAAAGTTGAGTACGTGTGGGAAAAAGGAGCTTGAGGAGGATCAGAGACAAACAGAGATTTATGTATATTCTCTGTTTTTTCAGAAAAATAAGTGAGAAGAGTGTTACATAATTCAACTGTATGTAACTGTAAAGGCAGAGAATCTGGAGGCCTTGAAATGTTTTTAACAACAGTAAAGAGAGTTCTTGTATTACCTTCATTAGATGTGATCAGATTTGAATAGTACTCGGTTTTCGCTGTGTTAATAGCGGTTTTATATTGTTTCATATGGTCAGAATACATTTCTTTATGAACGACAAGTCCAGTTTTGATACACAAACGTTCTAGATGGTGACCTTGAGCTTTTAGCTTATGGAGATCAGATGTAAACCAGGGGGCAGAATTAACAAATGAAACAGATTTAGATTTTATAGGCGCATGTATATTGAGTGTTGACTGCAGCGCTTCATTGTAATGAGATACCAGTCCATCCGGAGTTGCTAAGTAGTCTTTCGTAAGGAGAGCAGTAAGGTCAGATGTGAATGTCGTTATATCAATGTTCTTAATATTCCGAAATGTGATGGTACGACGGTTATTGGGATTTGCTAAAATTAAACACCCTTTAAAGAAAACCAGAAAATGATCTGAAAGTGTTAAATCAGAGGTGGTGAGACCAACAGGAGTAATACCAGAACAACAAACAAGGTCCAGTGAGTGACCTTTCAGGTGAGTTGGAAAATTTGTATGTTGCTGTATGTCAAACTGTCAAGACAAGACAAAAAATCCTTAGTGCATGCACTAGATTCATTATCAACATGTATGTTAAAATCAGCAATCAGAATCACTTTAGGAGACAGAGAACTGATATAAGTTAAAAACATTGAAAAATCATTTAAAAAGTCACTATTAACCTTAGGAGGACGGTATACATTAACAAGAATGGTTGGAACTGGACCATTAATTTGTAATACCATAGACTCGAAAGAGGTAAACTCAGGTACAGAAACATGCGACACTTTCCATTTCTCACGATATATCACTGCTAAACCTCCACCGCGACCAGTTGTGCGTGGTTTGCAAGCATAAGTATATCCTGTTGGGGTAGACTGATTAAGCTCTGTAAAGTCATCCTTATGCTGCCAAGTCTCAGTTAAACACAGGAAGTCAAACTTATGTTCACATAGTAAATCGTGAAGCACGGGACCTTTAGTTCTGAGTGATCGCAAGTTCCATAGACCATAGAGTAGCATTAGAGACAGTACCTGTATCAGCAGACCTGATGGGGTGCACCAACACTTTATGGTCAACAGATCGTGTAGTTTTTCTAGGTGGACGAGGTTTTGAAGTCCAGAGTAAGCGTATTGCTCTCGTGTTGTCGAAGTTGTAATTCCGACGAGAGCCCCGGTGAACATATTTACGGCGAGGTATGTAAATAATATCCTGATGTGAAAGCAGTGCTGATGGTGGCTGAGAGTGACACGACCGAAGTTGAAGAAGTTCCGATGCCGTATAGCGTAGTATTGAAGCTACTGGATTATAGATAAGTGAAAGAATGATCCAAGCAAATATAGCCAGGACGTGCAAGTCAAGCCTCATATTTCCCATTAATTAGATGCCCAGGGCAGTAGGTCACAGAAAGATGGCGTGGCACTCAGCTCAGAAAGCAGCTACAGTAATAAGTGAACTCAAATGCTAGTCTGCACCTGGAATCCACCAACAGCGCAAACAGCCAACGGGTAGTCGCGGACAAAAGCCGGTTGTCGCCGGTAGCCCTCAGTGGTCATCGGAGCAGCCGCCGGTAATCGCCAGTAGTCTCAGTAGATGGAGCAGCCGCCAATGGTCATCGGTAGCCGCAGTACCGCCAGTGAGTCAGAACAGCCGAAAAAGCTGCGAGAGCTGGCAATATCCACCAAACGGCCGCCAAGCCGCTAATACAAGCTGGGACTAACCGGTTTGAAACCAGGGGCAGGTATAGTACACAGTACACAGGCTGACAGTAACTCCGGTCAGTAGACAGGTCAGGTTCAACACTGCTGTAGTTAGACTACTACCCAGGTGCAGCAACACACGGTAGAATTACGGAAAAACATAACCATATCACTCCCGAAAAAAATAAACGTATCGCTCCCGAGAGTAGCGGCAGCTAACAGCGCCAGCGTTCACCCCGGAAGCTCAGAGTCCCAATGGGTGATGATGTATATGGGTGTATATGGTCCCAATGGGTGATATTATGGCTGATAGGTGTATAAATGGTCAGTAATCAAACTGTTCATTTTTTTAAAATTCCTTTTTGTTGAATGTTTTCTTGTGCCTCTATTGCACAGCTTGTTTTCACTAATACCCTCCACTATTCATTAATATTTATAAAGCAGAAACCTAATTTTCATTAATATTAATTAGCCATCAATGAAAGGAGAAAAAGGTTGCCTTTCTTTATTGAAAGCAATATTTCCTACATGGTTGCACTTTTAAATTTAAGAAGCATTAAGAAACAGCACATCAATGTTCATTTGATGTCATTAAACGATGAGATAAGTCTGTTGGGTGCCATCACTTGAACTGGCACTGAGGTGCTTCGATTATCGTGTTGGAGAGCCAGTCTGAAATGTTGGTTGAAAATCTCCAAATGATGTTCAGTTAAGCTAGGATCTGGTGACTGTGAAGGGCATATAATATGGTCTGCACCAGTGTCAAACACATCAAACAATTCAGTGAACCCTTGTACCCAGTATCATCTTATAGGAAACCATTCCCATGAAGAGAGAAATGTTTTGCCATAAAATAAAGGTTATCAGTCAGAATAACTGAATTGAAATGCCGTGTCCATCTAAGTGGACTAGATGCAAACCATGCTATAAAGAATGAATATATTTCACATTATAAACAGCTTATGGTTTTTGCCCCTAACTTCTTACTGTGTATATTTGAGAATGTGATGTGTTATATTGACAGCTCACAGACTGACCTCATAGCAATTAATCTTTTACATCCAGTGTTCTGCTGTATTTCATTTCCATCAGTCCTCCTTATGAATAAACAGGTGACCTCCTCTCTATCTGATGTCTCAGTGTGATCCAATTACTCACCAGTGTGTAAATGTCACAGTAATTCCATATGCAAAGATGGCCTTGCTTCATATGAAGCCAGTAGTAAAGGTCTCTCCATTACTTTCATGATTAGTGTAGAAAGTAGATCCAGGGGACATAAAAGAAGACACAGAGGGTGGTGTTTATCCTTATTCATAATACAGAGAATGACTATGAAGACAATGGATGACACTATATGAAGTCGGTGTCAGGTATTTCAGAGCAAAATATCCTCTTCTAAATTTTAACAGGCCAATTTTAACAAGAAACTGTTTAATTTACAGTCATAGTAATATAAACAGGTATTGGTACATAGATGGTACTATATGGCATTATTTACATAAAAAGATACGTGTGTGTGTGTGTGTGTGTGTGTGTGTGTGTGTGTGTGTGTGTGTGTGTGTGTGTGTGTATACACATATTGTATATGTTTGTTTTAACAGTTAACATGAAACCAAATACAGTGAGCTTATTGTGAGCATAATTCATTCCGGAAGCGGGATCGTATATCAAAACACTCGTAATCAAATCTTTTCTTTCTATAAGAAATAATGGAAACTCAAATTATTTGTTCCACAGACACCCAAAAAATAATACATAAAAATAATTAATACAAAATATAAAGTAAAAATAAAACAAATTAACCTGCACTTTACTTTTAAAAAAAGTAAAAATAAATTCCAACAGATAAGTGTTTCCATTTTTATGGCTGTGTGTGTGTTTGTGTGTGTGTGTGTGTGTGTGTGTGTGTGTGTGTGTGTGTGTGTGTGTGTGTGTGTGTGTGTAAAGCTAAAGTAAGAGGAGAGGAGAGGAGGTGTTTTGTTAACAATAAATTTCAAACACACAAACCTGCTTTCCGCGGAATTCTCTCAAGCAGAGGACCTCTACTTTTAACTGGTTGCCGCTCAACCGCATCATAGCTCATTACCCTAAAGTTGAGCTGATTTCAACTCCCTTCGCCGCTCTCGCTGCGCCGAGCCGTTCTTCGCCGCCGGCTCACATTGAAAATGATTGACTTCCGGCTGCTTTGACGCTCTCGCCGCATTTGGTGTGAACTTTTTTCTGTAAATGAGTCATAAATTATGGAACAACGAATACAAATACAAACTTTCATACTTGCATGAAAATCAATGACAATCTGAGGTCTGGAGACCCATGCACATGATAAAATTCCTGAAAAGGTTTCCTCCCTCAAGAAGCTTTGCCAGGTCTTTACTTTATTTGTTTGTGGGTCTTCAGTCTTGTCTCCAGTAAGTTAAAAGCATGCTATATTGAGTTATTGAGTTGGGTGGAAATGACAGACTAGGGCTGTGAACAATATCCAATTTATTTGCCTTTGGTAACTCTTGGGTCATTAACCATCTGCAATATGAAGTGGTGTCCTATCGGTTTTATAGCATTTGGCTGAATATATGTAAAGAGTGTAGCTATATACAGATAGCCAGTATTCATCCTGCTACATTTATAAGCAGCCAGTGACCGGGTTCCCCAGGGAGTCATGTATGTATATTCCTTAACACTGCATGCCTCTACCATATTTGACAGATGTTGTGGTAGACTTTGGATGATAAGTTGTTCTTTTCTTTCTCCATACCTTTCCCTTCTCATCAATCTTGTCCAAGTTAATTTTAGTTACATCAGTCCAAAGAATCTGCCAACATTTTCTGGCAAAGTCTAATCTGGCCTTCCTGTTCTTGACTGTAATCAGTGTTTTGCACCTTGCTGTGAAGTCTCTGTATTTACTTCCTAAAGCTATGACTTGACTTTAGATAATGACATGCCTTCCTCCTGAAGAGTGTTCTTGACTTGACCAGATGTTGCTAAGGGGTCCTTCTTCATCATGGACTAAATTCTGCAGTGAATCACAATAGCTGACTTCGGTGGCCTTCCAGGCCTTTTGCTGTTGCTGAGCTTGCCAATTAATTCCTTCTTTTTAAGAAGCTGTTGTATTGGCCACTCTCAATGTTTGTCTTTCCTATCTCTCTGATGTGTTTTTTTTTT
>JAAGKR010014391.1:0-11838 GCA_011419295.1 Clarias macrocephalus
AAGTTCATGTTTAATAAGAGTTAAGAAGTTTTGATGAAAGTCTCATAATGAACATTTTCTCATATTTGCATTTCATTTGATGGCAAAGAGTAAAACTCCCAAATGTCGTTCTTTTTTAATAAGTGTTAAGCCGTCATCATGATCTGCTGTGATAACTTTCTCACATATTGATTTGCATTTAATTTGATGGCAAACAGAAAGTTAAATGTTTTCAGTTGCACTTTACATTTTCATAAGATTACTGTATGACTTTAGGGTATTAAATGGTAAGTTTGCAAACATTATTATATTAGAGAGAGAGAGAGAGAGAGAGAGAACAGCAGACTCACCTTCAGTGACATGAAGCTGTATGAGGAGGAGAAGAAAACACACCTGCATTCTTACTGAGGACCCAAACACACACATTAATCCAAAGAGAGAATTAGAGCTAAACACACACTGACCAACTGCTGCACCGTGTCTCATCATAATGAACACACACTACAGATCACACACACTCACAGGAAGAGCTGAGAGAGGAAGTGCAAATTTAGCAGCACATCTCACATGTCTGTTGCACGGCAGAACTGAGTCTGAATCATTATAAACCATCTAATAGCAATTAACTATTGGTAATAGAATTAATTAGTTAATCTATTTCATGCATCACAAAACAAAGCCCTGTGGTTTTGCATTTCTCTTTTCTTTCTGGAAAATGTCTATATTCAGTTTTACACTTTGCACATGGGATGTTCCATGATATAGTGACATTCAGCTGCAGCTACAGCGTCACTCATCTAGTGGCCTCTCAGGGTAAGTGCACCACAATAACGCTTACAGAGTTCATTATAAATCCCAAAGGAAAGTTATGATGTTACTTTTTTCTTTTTTTCTGTATTTTCTTAATAGTCATTTGGCTTAAAACAAAATTACAAAATTACAAATGGTTGTAAGTTTAATATTCCACTTTGAAATTGTGTGTGTGTGTGTGTGTGTGTGTGTGTGTGTGTGTGTGTGTGTGTGTGTGTGTGTGTGTGTGTGTGTGTGTGTGTGTGTTACTCCTTGGCTCCCCCTGGTGTTAATGTCTTTATATTGTTTACATTATTGACTGTATATACTGTAGATGACTGCTATTAATGGAATTGTAATTGACGGGTAAAGAGGTTGAAGAAATAGTTAAAAGGTTAAAGCTAAAAATAATCTGCTGATCTTTAATGTAATCACTGATATTATTATTTCAGGTTGAAGCCCACGTACATGTCTGTCTGACTGAATACACCCCCTGTTCCGTAATCGGAGAGGGAATTACAGATTAGAAATCGAAAAAAAAAATTTTGAGGTAGAACAGATTAAGATTAAGTTTTGTCTTAAAATTCACTTACACCACTTCAGCACTGTTACTGTATGTTATGCTGACATACATATTAATTTGCTTGTTTCATTTTCTTTTTGGTTCCCCCTGGTGTTAATTCATTTCAATTGTCTACATCAGGAGTTCTCACAATGATTGTTCAGATCTGAAACCATTGTTAATCCTGTATTCAGGGTCACGGGGGGCCTGGAGCCAGTCCCAGGAGACTTCGGGCACATGGCAGGGTACATCCTGGACAGGGTGCCAATCCATCGCAGGGCACAGACACACACACACATACACTCACTCATTCACACACTACGGGCAATTTGGGAGAGCCAATTAACCTAACCTACATGTCTTTGGACTGTGGGAGGAAACCGGAGAACCCGGAGGAAACCCAACATGCAAACTCCATGCACACAGAGACGATCGAACCCGGACCCTGGCGGTGCAAGGCGACAGTGCTAACCACTACACCACAGGCAGAGTACATTCATGTTTAAGGCATTTTTAGTGGAAAACATTATGCTGTTTGACTTCAATCAGAAACTTACCCCAAAGCAAATCTAATGTTAAGATTCAAAATATGAATTCAAAATATTGTCTGTAAATTGTTGCTTGTGAACTTAAACAGATCTACAGTAACTTTAACATTACAAAGTTTACAGGTGTTTTTTTTAAGTAAATACAAGAAAAAGATCTTTATTGAGTGTTTTTGATGCCTAAACGAACTGAATAATGTGATGTTCTATTCATACAAAGTGAATAACTTCACTCAGATGATACACATTTAAAGTGGTCCCTGTGGAATGTTCCAGATTCATCCAGATTTGAAGATGCTAATCACACTGAAGATCAGACTGATGGATTAATGCAGTGAAGAGAGAGAAGTTCACGGTTCAGGAGAACACAAGAGCACTGATCTGATCACATGCAGAGATTTAGAGGAGGACTGTACAGTGTAGATGAGTGTGGAGAGAGAGACACTGCAGGAATCTCCTGCTTTAACTCATCATGTGAATGAAATGGGTTTAGTACAAACCTTAGTTTGAAAAATTTTATAATGTTAAACACATGTGTTTCATGAGTGTTAAAGAATATGTCAACAACAATAAATATTTACTGCAGATTTCAGACTCTGAGTCAGCTGGTGTAAATCTCACTAACAGTGATCATGTTTTTCTGTCGGACTCTGTGTTCTGTATAAACATGTAGAATAAGAAGTCAGAGCACAGGGAGCTTTTCAGCTTTTATTATTTATATATCAAATAAACAGGCAGAAAAAAACTGTTACAGATAAAAAATAACATGCAGTCTAATCTATCCAAAGCCGTAAGATCTGATCATTTCTACAGATGTTTTTAGGCCTATAAGAGTCACATGACTCCGAAGATATATTTATAGGTTTTTTTTGTTTTGTTTTGTTTTAGTCATCTGGTTTTTCCGTCCCCTCAGCCCCAGTGAGACGGACCTCCTTCAGCTCTAAATGTTTTCCTAAAAGACAACCCATGATACACACACAGTTTCAGCAGAGAGAATAAAGCTAGAGATGTGGATCAAACTGGTTCTTAAAAGATTCAAAGATAATTCAACGTGTAACCACATCATAATTAAGGATTCTTATTCATCATTAATAAAACTGAAGAAAGTTTTGAGAATTACATAAATATTGGAAATTGGAAAAGTTGCTGCTTAAGTTTTTATAATAACAATTTGCATATACTCCAGAATGTTCTGAAGAGTGATCAGATGAATTGCATCGTCCTTCTTTGCCATGAAAATTAACTTAATCGCCCAAAAAAACGTTCCACTACATTTCATTGCTGTCATTAAAGGACCTGCTGAGATCATTTCAGTAATTGTCTTGTTAACTCAGGTGAGAATGTTGATGAGCACAAGGCTGGAGATCATTATGTCAGGCTGATTGGGTTAGAATGGCAGAATTTACATGTTAAAAGGAGGCTGATGCTTGAAATCATTGTTCTTTCATTGTTAACCTGGTGACCTGCAAAGAAACGCGTGCAGCCATCATTGCATTGCATAAAAATGGTTTCACAGGCAAGGATATTGTGGCTACTAAGAGTGAACCTAAATCAACAATTTATAGGATCATCAAGAACTTCAAGGAAAGAGGTTCAATTCTTGTTAAGAAGCTTCAGGGTGTCCAAGAAAGTCCAGCAAGTGCCAGGATCGTCCCCTAAAGAAGATTCAGCTGTGGGATCGGAGTGCCACCAGTGCAGAGCTGCTCAGGAATGTGTGAGCACATCTGCACGCACAGTGAGGCCAAGACTTTTGATACTGTTCTAGGAGACTTCAACCTCCCCTCTGACAAACTCCAATCCTCTTTCCTTCTCCCTCTCCTTAACTCTTTCTCCTTAACTCTAAACAGTTGCCCTCCCACACACAAGGCAGGGAATTCTCTTGTCCTCGTTTTTTGCCACCCTTTCCCAGTCACAGATCTCATTACTATTCCCCTTCATAAATCTGATCATTACATGGTATCCTTCACCATAACCCTTCCTATTCTGTGTAAAACTAACCACCAAAATTTCTCTTTTACCTGCAGAAACCTTCAAACTGTCTCCCCTTCCTCTGTGTCTTCATGCACCCTATCATCTCTCCCAGATCCAGACTCCTTCTCTTCTCTACCACTAGAGACTGCGACTGAAACTTTCCTCTCTTCTCTGCTGTCATCTAAACCAAGGAAGATGTCGTGTCCTGCTCCTTGGCTATCTGATGTACTGCACAACAACAGAAGAGAATTAAGAACTGCAGAGAGAAGATGGAAGAAATCGCAGCTTGATGCCGATCTTGTCTCTTACCAGACTATTCTCTCCAAATTCTCATGTGACGTGACTTCTGCCAAAAGTGCCTTCTACAGAGAAAAGCTGGAAGCCTCTGCACATGATCCTGGCAAACTCCATAACATCTCACTACTCAACCCATCGACTCCTCCTGCCCCTTCCTCTCTGACTGCTGACGATTTTGCCACATTCTATGATGGGAAAATTGCAGCAATCCGCCAGTCCTTCGCTCCCAACCAAACTCCTACAGCAGAACCTTAGGACCTTCCCTTCCCTCCCTTAGCAGAATTCTCCAACTTGTCATCTGATGAGATTCAGCAGATCATCTCGTCATCTAACCCCACCACCTGTTCTTTAGACCCAATCCCTTCCACAATGCTCCAGGTTATCTCACGAGACCTCCTTCCCTTCACCACAACCATCATCAACCATTCCATATCATCTGGTCATGTTCCTGCTGCTTTTAAGAAGGCAAGGGTTATTCCCATCCTCAAGAAACCCTGCCTGGACCCATCAGAAGTTAACAACTATCATCCGGTATCACTTCTCTCTTTTATTTCCAAAATTCTTGAAAGGACTCTTTATAACCATCTCTCACAGAACAACCTTAATGATCCCAACCAATCTGGATTCAAAGTCGCACATTCCACAGAGACTGCCCTTCTGTCAGTCACTGAGAAGCTCCATGCTGCTACAGTAGATCTGCTAAACTGTCATCTGTCCTGATCCTCCTGGACCTGTCAGCTGCATTTGACACAGTGAACCACAAGATTCTATTATCTATTCTTACAAGCCTTGGAATTTGTGGAACAGCGTGGCAATGGTTTGCTTCTTACCTAAAAGATAGGTTGTATGAGGTGACATGGAGGGGACCATGGTTTCTTTGCAGGTCACCGGATCTGCCCCATGTAGACTCTCTTCTGGTGTCCCGCAGGGCTCAGTACTTGGTCCTCTTCTGTTCTCCCTCTATACCCGGTCTCTTGGTAAGGTCATATCATCGCATGGATTTTCATACCATTGTTATGCAGATGACACTCAACTTATTCTCTCCTTTCCTCCATCTGACACTCAAGTTTCTACCCGGATCTCAGCATGTCTGGCAGACATCTCATCCTGGATGACAGCTCATCAGCTGAAACTCAATCTGAGTAAAACCGAACTGTTGTTCATCCCTGGTGTCTCATCCCCAGGTCAAGATTTTGTGATATCCCTGGACAACAATCAAATCACTCCTTCAGCCACTGCCCGCAATCTTGGGGTAACCGTGGACAATCATCTGTCATTTTCCCCACACATCGCTAACATTACTCGCTCTTGTAGATTTCTTCTTTACAATATCAGAAGAATCCGCCCATTTCTTTCTTCACAGGCTATTCAGGTGTTTGTTCAGTCCCTTGTTATTTCAAGACTGGACTACTGCAACTCACTCCTGGCTGGCCTGCCTCTGTCCACGACTCGTCCTCTGCAACTGATCCAGAATGCAGCAGCACGTCTCGTTTTCAACCTTCCCAAGTTCTCCCACACCACCCCACTCCTCCGCTCCCTGCACTGGCTTCCTGTAGCTGCCCGCATCTAATTCAAAACACTGATGCTTGCCTACAAAGCTCAAAATGGCCCAGCACCCACTTACCTCTCTGCTCTAATCACACCACGCAATGCACCACATTTCCTCCGATCGTCCAGCACTGCTTGCCTCATCCCACCATCTCTCAGGGATCAAGGGCGGCATTCAACCAGACTTTTTTCTGTTCTGGCACCTAGGTGGTGGAACAAACTTCCTATAGATGTTCGTACAGCAGAGACTTTGACGATCTTTAAATGACGACTCAAAACATATCTATTTCTCCAGTGCTTACAGGACTAACACCCCCCCCCCCACCTAAAAAAAAAACCCTCTTCTCAGTTGTGTTAGACTAATGGCACTTAGTTATTGACCTAGTTAACCCAGTGTAAGTATCTATTCAGTGATGTAAACTTTAAAGGACTTTTTGTAAGTCGCTCTGGATAAGAGCGTCTGCCAAATGCCTAAATGTAAATGTAAGATGACCTGGTGTCAAGAAGGGCAGCTAAAAAGCCACTTTTCTCCAAAACAACATCAGGGACAGATTGATCTTCTGCAAAAAGTATGGTGAATGGACTGCTGAGGACTGGGGCAAAGTCATATTCTCGGATGAAGCCTCTTTCCGATTGTTTGGGGTATCTGGAAAAAGGCTTGTCTTAAAAGCATCCTGAGACCATTCATGTGTGGGGTTGCTTCTCATCCAAGGGAGTGGGCTCACTCACAATTTTGCTCAAAAACACAGCCATGAATAAAGAATGGTACCAAAACACCCTCCAACAGCAACTTCTTCCAACAATCCAACAACAGTTTGGTGAAGAACAAGGCATTTTCCAGCATGATGGAGCACCGTGCCATAAGGCAAAAGTGATGACTAAGCGGCTCGGGGACCAAAACGTTGAAATTTTGGGTCCATGGCCTGGAAACTCCCCAGATCTTAATCCCATTGAGAACTTGTGGTCAATCCTTAAGAGGCGGGTGGACAAACAAAAACCCACTAATTCTGACAAACTCCAAGAAGTGATTATGAAAGAATGGGCTGCTATCAGTCAGGATTTGGCTCAGAAGTTGATTGAGAGCAGCCCAGTCAAATTGCAGAGGTCCTGAAAAAGAAGGCCAACACTGCAAATACTGACTCTTTGCATAAATGTCATGTAATTGTCAATAAAAGCCTTTGAAATGTATGAAGTGCTTGTAATTATATTTCAGTACATCACAGAAACAACTGAAACAAAGATCTAAAAGCAGTTTAGCAGCAAACTTTGTGAAAACTAATATTTGTGTCATTCTCAAAACTTTTGGCCACGACTGTACACTTTTTCTACCAAGCCAATGATCTGAGCCAGTGGTCAGTCTCTCTCTCGTGCTGTGGGATTGTGGGTAATCATCTCCCATGGATATTTTTGGGTTGTAGTTTTGGCCACATGGTGGCAGTGTGGGGAAAGGGAACAGAGATTTAGTCATATGGATGGGTCTGCTTTACAGTACATAGTATATTCAAATGATAAAGTATACATCACTGTATTAAACTGCTGATTTACATATCTAATAATAATCAAAATAAGACAAGGTAAAAAAAACATGAATATGTCAAAAAAAATAAATAGATGCTTTACTTTTACTCTTTTTATACAATACAGTATGTGTGTGTTAGTTAGTTTGAATGCTGGCATACAGTGTAGTTTCCCCTGATATCACTGGAGTGTGTGTTGCTTTCATGGTGTTACTGTGGACTACAGTCGAGTACATCACATCATCCTGCAGGAAGAGAACATAAACACCACATCACAAAACACAGAACATATAAGATACAGTCTGTTAGATTAATACACACCTTTTCATCTTCTTTGTTGGATGGTGTTTGTGGGTTTATAACCGTATAAAGAACATCAGAATCATTCTGTAGGGAAAAAAGAAGCATGTTGCATAAGAACAAATGTGAACATACCCTCTACACAGAGAGAGAGAGAGAGAGAGAGAGAGAGAGAGATGTGTTCACCTTCCCCTCCTGCTGTCTTCTCTGTCCTGTTTGTCCATCACTGATATCAGTAGGTCTTTGTCTCTGTCCTACAGAATGAATCCAGAAACATTAAGACTGTGTGTGTGTGTGTGTGTGTGTGTGTGTGTGTGTGTGTGTGTGTGTGTGTGTGTGTGTGTGTGTGTGTGTGTGTGTGTGTGTGTGTGTGTGTGTGTACCACTGTGTTTCCAGTACACGACTCCTCCAAGTATCAGCAGCAGCAGAACCCCAGCAGCAGTACAGATGATGATGGTGATGTAGTGAGGATGCGGGTTTGTGTGAGTCTCTGTGTGGAACAGAAGTGAAGTGAAAAGGACACATGGGGTTGAATTCTCCATTCTGATTGGTCAGATTAATCAGTGCTGAATCATTACTGACAGTAGTGCAGCTGCACATCACAGGTTTAAATAAATGCACTCATTCTGATACAGTACATTATCGTTTCTATAGTAACCACATATTTACAGGGAGGAGTCTGGTGGATGATCTACTGTGTGTAGTCTAAGAATATGTTAAAGCTGGATTATGTTTCTTATACTAAAATGTTTCTGTTCATTAAAAATGCAAGGTTCATCTTGTGCTAAATGTGAAGATGTACTGACCATTACTTTTCTCAGATGTGTCAGACTGTGCAGGTGTTTTGTCATTGATCTCTGTGGGTGGTTTTGTATCTGGTGGTGCGACACCTACAGGAAGTGAAAGACCAGATAAAATCAGTGTGTGATTGTTGCTATAAGTTGATGTACTAATGTACTGACAAAGACTTTTAATTCCGGTGTGTATCAGTGGTGTGTGAGGTACCTGGTTTGGGATTAGGTGGAGCTGGTATGATCACTGGTGTGGATGTTGAAGGTCTTGTTGGTGCATCTGTAAGGAGAGAAAGATTTAATAAATTTGAAATAAAGAGTGTGATGTGTGGAACCTGGTTTGGAAACAGGTGAAGCTGGTGTGAAGGTCAGAACACAGAGTTCATAATCAAAAACACAAACAAGGTGCGAACACAAAGCATAAACATTTCACATCTGATTATCACATTTTATTTTTTAGTGTATAATACATATTTTGGCTGTCAGATTTGCTAAATCTATACCACATAATTTTATTACACAGTAATTTTTAATTTCTAATTTGCTGATGTACATAGAGTATTGTAGTGAGCTTCACATGTGCTTTATATTCAGAAAGTAATTTTACCTTTTACTATGAGTTTGACGCTTGCATCCGTAGCATTATTGATCCTACAAGTGAAATATCCTCCATCCTCTACAGTCAGGTGTGATATGAGTAGAGAGAGATTTCCTGGATGATGATCATTAATGAGCTGAACTCTGTCTGTGTAGAGATTCGTCTGGTCCTCTGGGGAGATTTCTTTCTGATCAGATCCTTTAATAAAGATCCATCTGAGACTGTGTGGTTTGGCTTGTAGATGAGAGCAGGAGCAGGGCAGAAGGACAGACTGTCCCACGTATCCAGTCACACTCACTGTCTGCTGATTCAGTCTGCAACCTGGAGAATGAAGAAACATCAACATATTGCATTGCTGTTACAACATCAGATTAATCTGTCATGAGATTATCACTGAAGTAGCATTGGGTATAAACATGAGTCATTTACCTTCAACAGTGAGTCTGAAGTCTCTGTATTCACTCTCATTAACACTACACATGTAATCTCCTCCGTCCTCTACAGTCAGGTGTGATATGAGCAGAGAGAGATTTCCTGAAGACTGATCATTAACCAGCTGAACTCTGTCTTTGTACTGATCACTCTCAGGAGATATCTCTACCCAGATATTTTCATTTGTGTATTTCTTCCATGCGAATGTCACAGGTGTGGTGTGGAGGTCAGTGCAGGAGCAGGTCAGCAGTACTGAGCCTCCTGTGTATGCAGTGATGGATTTTATGTCACTGTTTCCTTCCAGTCGGCAGCCTGTAGGAACACACCAGTTACTGATCTGTTAAGGAGCAGGTCACCATCGGCAGTAACATGCTCTTTTTCCGCTGACCTGGCCAACCGGCCCCTCCCAGCTCTCTACTGGGTGCGGCCTCAGATGTAAGGCCCTTCTGACGTACGATAGCTGGCGGCTTTCCGCGTAGCGAGTTTTTTTCTTTCTATACCGAAGGCTGACTCTACACAAGAGTGCGAGTGCTGTGGGAGCTCGTGGTGTGTTCACACGGTTGTCCTTCACATGGCTATCAAACAACTGCCTTCAGTTACGTTTCTTTGAAGTCCCTGGGGAGGCCGTTCACCTAGTGAGCCTACTGACGGAGCGAGGAGCAATAACAGACTCAGGTGCTTGACCATCACTGCCGCATGCTGTGACAGCTTCTTTAATTTACGACTTAATCTTTGTTGCACATCAAGCAGCTGGTTATACATTTTGGAGGGGAGTTGCATGAATTAAACGTTGAAAATTGTGTGTGTGTTGTACATCATATGTTGCCTCTGTAACATACAGACAAACTTCTAGAGTGCCTTTATGATTACACACACACACACACACACACACACACACACACACACACACACACACACACACACACACACACACACACACACACAAACGATGCTCACCATCACTTTTATCTGAGGATAAATGCATGAATGTTTGGAAGTAATTTAACTAAGTTACAATGAATTTACTTTTATCTAGGACTAAAACCTAAAACCTACATGGCTAAACTGTTTTTTTTTTTTTTATTTTGTGTTCCTCTGCAGCTCTCTGACCAGCTAAACACACTTCTATTTTAGTGACACACCACCAAAGAGGCCAACCGCTAAAGGAGGGAGTGACAGTGTGAACAGACCACATGGGTGAGCGGCTCACAGAAGGGGTCGATGTTATCAGTGAACAGTGGACACACCCCAGTGTTTCAAGCATCTTCAAAATGATTGGCCCTAAATCTTGTAGTATAAGCACATGTACGACACTGTAAGAACCTGCATGAGTAACAGCCAATGAGAGAGCAAGAGGAAACTGTAGGGGGACGAGACAGGAACAACCAGAACACCAACCATGATGAAGGAGACTCAGCGTTCTACATGAACCCAGGACATAGACGGGGATTAATAAAGCTCTGGCACAAAGTTCATGTTTAATAAGAGTTAAGAAGTTTTGATGAAAGTCTCATAATGAACATTTTCTCATATTTGCATTTCATTTGATGGCAAAGAGTAAAACTCCCAAATGTCGTTCTTTTTTAATAAGTGTTAAGCCGTCATCATGATCTGCTGTGATAACTTTCTCACATATTGATTTGCATTTAATTTGATGGCAAACAGAAAGTTAAATGTTTTCAGTTGCACTTTACATTTTCATAAGATTACTGTATGACTTTAGGGTATTAAATGGTAAGTTTGCAAACAAGTTTGCAAAGGAAAGCGACTCACCTTCAGTGACATGAAGCTGTATGAGGAGGAGAAGAAAACACACCTGCATTCTTACTGAGGACCCAAACACACACATTAATCCAAAGAGAGAATCAGAGCTAAACACACACTGACCCACTGCTGCACCGTGTCTCATCATAATGAACACACACTACAGATCACACACACACTCACAGGAAGAGCTGAGAGAGGAAGTGCAAATTTAGCAGCACATCTCACATGTCTGTTGCACGGCAGAACTGAGTCTGAATCATTATAAACCATCTAATGGCAATTAACTATTGGTAATAGAATTAATTAGTTAATCTATTTCATGCATCACAAAACAAAGCCCTGTGGTTTTGCATTTCTCTTTTCTTTCTGGAAAATGTCTATATTCAGTTTTACACTTTGCACATGGGATGTTCCATGATTTCGTGACATTCAGCTGCAGCTACAGCGTCACTCATCTAGTGGCCTCTCAGGGTAAGTGCACCACAATAACGCTTACAGAGTTCATTATAAATCCCAAAGGAAAGTTATGATGTTACTTTTTTCTTTTTTTCTGTATTTTCTTAATAGTCGTTTAGCTTAAAACAAATTACAAAACTACAAATGGTTGTAAGTTTAATATTCCACTTTGAAATTGTGTGTGTGTGTGTCTGTGTGTGTGTGTGTGTGTGTGTGTGTGTGTGTGTGTGTGTGTGTGTGTGTGTGTGTGTGTGTGTTTTGTTTTGTTTGGGGGGGGGGGGGGGGG
>JAAGKR010014392.1:0-11836 GCA_011419295.1 Clarias macrocephalus
CACACACACTCCCGCACACACACACACACACACACACACACACACACACACACACACACACACACACACACACACACACACACACACACACACACACACACACACACACACACACACACACACACACACACACACACACACACACACACACACACCACACACACACACACACACACACACACACACACACACACACACACACACACACACACACACACACACACACACACACACACACACACACACACACACACACACACACTCCCTCACACACTCCCTCACTCACACACACACAATTTCCCAAAAATGCACTGAACACAATTGCACGTAGCCCTGCTTTAAGTGCTACTTCAGAGTCGCTGTCATCATGGCACATGTTGGTATAGCAATCCAACTAATATGTGATTTCCGTTTCATCTTCTTCTTCTTCTACTCGGATAACATAAAAGTCCTGTAATTTAAAAACATAAATTAACTGGAACTGTTGTACTGTAAAAACACTGTCTTGCTCCAATCTCGCATAAAACAAATTCCAACAGTCCTTGCCGGAAATTACATCAGCATCATTTCGATATTTATATGAAACCTTAATTATTTAAGTAGAATTATTTATCAATTTCTTTATCAACAATTGCTTATATCACATCAAAATAAATAAATAAGCAAATAAATAAATAAGCTCTTACATTTATTTTTGAAAATTTTAGCCTAATTATCTTCACCCGATGTGAATTTGCTAGTAGGAGAAAAATTTTAATAAGCACATACTTTGAAGTGGAGACACTAGCAAAATGGCTGAAACCAAAAAACAAAGATAAGACATTTTTCAAAAAGAGTAACTTAATATTATTTTAGAGGAGGTGGAGCTACAAAAACGTATAATTTTCATCAGGTTTAAGGGCAGTCATACAAAATAAAGAAAAACAAAAAAATCTGCGACGATATTGCTATCTTGAATTTGAAGCTGAGATGAGACTTCATGATGATCAACCAAGACATGTTCAATACACGGCTGGGTTTCATGCACGCCAGCAAATCATTGACACATTTCCTCCTTTTTTCACTAGTTCCTCTTTTATTGGTGTCATCTTTAAAGCACATTAAATATTTTCTGTTAAATTCAACATTTGTACTACCCTCGAAATGTCCATATACAACAGTGTACTTTTTTTTCATTCTAACATTTATTATGTCATTTTTATTTTTATTTCTTTATTATTTCTATATTGAATTGTGTAATGAGTAAAAAATAGAAATGCATAAAAATATACGTCCAAATAAAATGAAAAATGACTTTGAAGAGAAGTAAATTTTAGGTGCAATTTGCCAGTTGTCCAGCAGGTGACCTCATAACTCAGTCTCCTTACAATGCACTTACGGCTTTACGATTATTTCAGAGCACTCGTAGATCTACAAAGGTTTTCAAGTGCTACTTAAGTTACGATGGTTTTGGGAAACAGACCGTAATATTAAGATCAGTCGTACGATCATTTTTACAGACTTCTTAGGCTTACGAATGCTTTTTGGAAATGCAGCCCAGAAGATATGATGCTGAGCTGCTCATTCTGTTTATAATATGATGTCCTTAACTGCATTGTAATATTTTCATTCCTGGAACTGTAGACAAAATGTGTGTATGTAGATGTGTTGGGGGTCTGTTTATTGAAAATGTAACATTTTATTTCTGATCAAAAGAACAAAATGAACTAAATGACTCAAAAAAAGATTTGTTCATTTTGATGAACAAGATTCAAAGAACCAAGTCACTAAAATGATTCAAACTTCCCATCACTAGTAGCTAACATTTACTTATTTAAAATACTTTGAACACTCCAAACTTGTTAGCAAGCAATTACATTCACTTTAGTGGTGATCTTTGATAAAACTTATCACAGTTTAAAATAAACAATAAAAAATTCAATCACAGGCTTAATGCTACGACGGATTGTGACACTTATAATGCAATCTGGATTTACAGTGCCTCTATAATTTGTAACAAAATATGAGCATGTTTCCACTGTCACTTATACTCCCACCAGGGCTGTAGGGAGGATGGATCAATTAGACAAACTAAAAACTGTAATTGCTGACTGTAACGCTGCTGACATTTTAATTCTGGGTGGGGATTTTAACAGCCTGGACAGAAACTATAGAGAACCTCACATGGCCTCCCGTAAACGCATGTGGGAGATGATGGAGGCCCAGGACTTAAGTGACTTATGGAGAAACTTAAACAAGAAACAAAGACTCCTGGGCCCATTCCATAAAGAACACACTCTCACTGGCAAGACTCGATCGATTTTACTGTTTTAAACATCAACTGTCTTATTTTACTAAATGTTTTATTGCCCCAGTAGGCATCTCTGACCATAGCATGGTGCAGTGCACCGTCAGTAGGAAAATCCTCAAGCCTAAGAGCCTACTGGCATTTTAACACTATACTTTTAGAAGATGCCAATTTTATTGAGTCTTTTACCTTTTTATGGACCTGGTGCTCGGTATCACTGCTGTGCACTGACTACAAACTACTCTAAAAAAAGCATTAGCCTCAAGACTGACAAAGGCTGCTCTCTATCCCACAGGCTATATTCTTTAGCAATCGAACCTCTTTTATGTAAACTAAGAGAGCAGCTTTCTGGTTTTAATATACCTCATTTTAATATTTCAATTTGTCTTTCAGATTATGCTGATGATCTAGCTGTAATGGTGAACACACAGACAGATGTGTCTTTTTAACTGACGTTTTATTTTACATAGTTTATGGACATCGGCGCAAACGGTGTTCGTACTTACCACCGCCAGACACTTTTGCAACTCAATAAACCGGTAAATTTAATTCAAGATGAGCTGCGTGAGAAGCTACGCGACCTCTGCTGATGTAGCGGAGGAGGGGTCGTAATCGGTGCGCGAGGAAGCGGAAGCGCGCAAGGGCGGGAGTCTGTGCTAGGCTAAAAACAAACCCTAGCCGGCCGGCTCTTCCGTCCATCATCTTATCAAACGTCTGTTCCCTGGACAATAAACTGGACTACATCCGACTGCAACAGGCTACACAGCGTGAGTTTAGGGACTGCTGTGTATTTGTTTTCACGGAGACATGGCTCAGCGACAGAGTACCGGACGCCGCCATTCAGCTAGACGGACTAGCCTCGTTTCACGCCGACAGAAACGCAGCTCTGTGCGGTAAGACACGCGGCGGCGGCTTGTGTGTTTACATCAACACACAATGGTGTAAGAACTCTGTGCTAGTTTCTAGCTTTTGCTCATCGCTGGTGGAGATTGTGACTGTTAGATGTAGACCTTTTTATTTACCGCGGGAATTCACCACTGTTTTCATTATCGGAGTGTACATTCCACCTAGCGCTAATGCTAAGGAGGCGCTATGGGAACTGTATGCTAAGATCAGTAATCTGGATCTCCACACCAGGATGGACTGTTTATTGTTGCTGGAGATTTCAACCATGCAAATCTCAAGTCAGTGCTTACTAAATTCCATCAGTATGTGGACTTTGCAACGAGAGGGGAAAACACGCTGGATCTTGTTTACACAAACATCCCCGGCGCATATCGGGCAGAGCCCCGCCCCCACCTCGGCTACTCAGAC
Organism: Clarias macrocephalus; assembly: GCA_011419295.1. NCBI lineage: Eukaryota > Metazoa > Chordata > Actinopteri > Siluriformes > Clariidae > Clarias > Clarias macrocephalus. The sequence continues at coordinate 3,602 of JAAGKR010014392.1, forward strand.
CACATCTCTGTTATGCTAATTCCAGCATACAGACCACTCATCAGGCGTTCAAAACTGGTTCTGAAGCAGGTGAAAACCTGGCCAGCAGGAGCCATCTCTGCTCTTCAGGACTGTTTCGAGAACTCTGACTGGAACATGTTTAGGGAGGCTGCAACTTACGGCGACTACACCGACTTGGAGGAGTACACGTCATCAGTGACCAGCTACATCAACAAGTGCACCAATGACATCACTGTCTCCAAGAACATCATCTCACGACCCAACCAGAAACCGTGGATCACTGTGGAGGTACGTGCACTTCTGAAGACCAGAGACTCTGCCTTCAGAACGGGGGACAAGGCGGCCCTAAGAACAGCAAGGGCCAAACTGTCCCGGGCCATCAGAGAGGCGAAATCCACAATCACTTTAGAGACAGCGGTGACACACGGCGCATGTGGCAGGGCATACAAGCCATCACCAACTACAGGACTTCATCACCTGCCTGTGACAGTGACGGCTCCCTTCCGAATGCGCTGAACAACTTCTAATTAATTTCTTTCTGCTTAATCCTGATAAGACAGAAGTTCTGGTCATAGGACCACAAGCAGCTAGAAGTAGGCTTTCCGATCACACTGTAACTTTAGATGTTCTTTCTGTTCCATCAAGTGCAACAGTAAAAGACCTTGGTGTGATTATAGATTCCAGCCTTTCGTTTGAAGCACATGTAGATAATATTACCAGGATAGCTTTCTTTCATCTTAGAAATATTGCCAAGGTAAGAAACATATTGTCACTAAATGATGCAGAAAAATTAGTTCATGCCTTTATCACCTCTAGGTTGGACTATTGTAACGCCTTACTGTCTGGTTGTTCAACTAGGTTGTTCAACAAGCTTCAGTTGGTGCAGAATGCAGCAGCGAGGATCCTCACTAGAATCAGAAGATACGAGCACATCACCCCTATCTTATCTACACTGCATTGGCTCCCTGAGAAATTTTGCATCGATTTTAAGATACTACTTTTGACATTTAAAGCACTAAATGGCCTCGCGCCACTGTATTTGAGTGAACTGTTAGTGTATTACCATCCGCCACGCCTACTTCGATCAAAGGATGCAGGCTGCATGTCAGTACCACGTATTATTAAAACTACAGCAGGGGGCGGAGCTTTTTCTTACAAAGCCCCAAAGTTATGGAATAGTCTTCCTATTAATGTTCGGGACTCAGACACAGTCTAAAAACTTATTTATTTAGCCAAGCATTTTTGTAAATAGATGAGCCTTAGGTAAAGGAGCAGATCTGGGGGACTCATGGACGTAGAGTATCTGGTGAACTGGTATGTTTAGATGCTGTCCTCCCCACTCTCATTGATCACTCAGGTTTGTTGACGGTGAGGTGATTGGTTGCTTTACATCTTAGGGAGGCCTCATGTTTGTGTTTCCTTCTGCTCTCCCTTTTAGTTATGCTGTTATAGTTAGTCCTGCCGGAGTCCCTGCTTGCACTTTGCACTAATATACATTCACCTTATACATGTTGACTGTGACCAGACCTAACTGCCATCTCTCCTTATTTTCTGTTCTCTCCTTTTCTGCTCTCTCCTCTCTCTCTCTCCCTCACTACTATCCCTCTCTCTCTCTCTCTGTCGAGCTATACGTGTTCGCTCCTGAGTTGCCAGTGATCCAGACCCCTCTTCCCTCTGGACCCGTCTAACCCGTCCTGGAGTCCTGCTTCTGGTTGGAGATCTCGTCGCATGGATGCCCCGTGTGGTCTGCGTGGATTCGTATGGTGGCTGGGGATGGTTTCCATTAAGACTGTCCTATCATCGATTGATGCTCTGGGGACCTGTGACTTCAGTTGTTCGATAGCTCAGGACTGGAATCTCCTACAGTCTACGTGAGCCTCCAGGAACAAACTGGACTCCTTTTAATTTTAAACACATCTCCTGTTACACTGAACTTCCAGTACACATTATTATGCTGATCAATTCCTGCTATCCGTTATCACCCAGATGAGGATGGGTTCCCTGTTGAGTCTGGTTCCTCTCAAGGTTTCTTCCTATTACCATCCCATGGAGTTTTTCCTTGCCACCGTCGCCCTCGACTTGCTCATCAGGGACAATCTTATCATTTTGATTCATACACTTTGCATACAAACTTACAGGGGAACCTTGGATTACCAGCATAATTCGTTCCGGAAGTGGGCTCGTATTCCAAAACACTCTTAAACCAAATCATCATTTCCCATAAGAAATAATGAAAACTCAAATTATTCGTTCCACAGCCCCCAAATAAATACATAAAAATAATTAATACAATCTATAAAATGAAAATAAAACAAATTAATCTGCACTTTACCTTTAAAAAAAGTACAATTAAATCCTGACAGATAAGCGTTTCCATTGGTGCGCGCACGCGCCGTGTGTGTGTGTGTGTGGAATTAGCCCCTTCCCTCGCCTCGTTTTACACAGTAACACTCCTCCTCCCTCTCCCCACCTCGCTTTTTCACAACAGTTTCATAACAAACACACGCACACAACAGAAACACCGTTTTAACAGACTGACATGAGCGTATATTAACAGACACACTTTTTAAGTTTCTCAACAAGCGCATAAACACAGTAGAAACACCGGTTTAACGGAAAAAAGCGAGACTGGCACGAGCGCATACTAAAGGAATCACTTAAGTTTTACAACAAACACAGAAACACCGTTTTAACAGGAAAAAAAAAGAAATCTCTCTGACCAGGCGTGAGCGCATACTAAGGGAATCACTGCTGTAAAGTAAAAAAAAACAAATGAACCAGCACCTTACCTTTGAAATGAATCGCGACAGAGCAGAGTTTCTGTGTCTTTGTGAAGCCGGGAGGGGTGAAAAGGCAAGAGAGCGTCTGTGTGTGTGTGTGTTTCAGTGTCAAATTGCGCACGCACGAGCATAGTTTCTGTGTTTGTGAAGCCGTGGGGGGAAGGAGGGAGAGGGAGGGGGAGGGGGAGGGGGGGTAAAGTGAGAGAGTGACGCTCGGTGTCAAAATAAGAGTCGCATGTGTAAAGCATTAACCTTGGACGCTCGTAAACTAATACTTGCTTGGTTTCCGAATAAAATTTTTTTAAAAATCTTTGCTCGGTTTGCGGAACACTCGTAAACCACGTTACTCGCAATCCGAGGTTCCACTGTACTTCTTTTTATTGTGTGAAGCTGCTTTGCGACAATGTCAATTCTTAAAAGCGCTATATAAATAAAATTGACTTGACTTGACTTGACTTCTACGCACGGTTCGACATACAGAACGACGTGACGGCGAGGAAGACCATCCCTCCTCCAAGCGGCCGAAGAAGTCTTCTGTGTCCTGTCTCAACGACTACCGCCCTGTTGCACTCACACCCATCATCATGAAGTGCTTCGAGCGGCTCGTCATGAGACATATCAAGACCCTGCTGCCTCCCTCACTGGACCCCCTGCAGTTTGCGTATCGTCCAAACCGTTCGACGGACGATGCCATCTCCACCACACTCCGCCTGGCACTGACACACCTGGACAAGAAGGACACTTACGTCAGAATGCTGTACATAGATTTCAGTTCAGCATTCAATACAATCATCCCCCAACAACTGTTCGGGAAGCTGAGCCTGTTGGGACTGAATACCTCCCTCTGTAACTGGATCCTGGACTTCCTGACCGAAAGACCTCAGGCAGTACGGATCGGGAACTATACCTCCAGCACCACCACACTGAGCACTGGGCTCCGTGCTCAGTCCCCAGCTGTTCACACTGCTGACTCATGATTGTGTAGCGACACACAGCTCCAATCATATCATCAAGTTTGCTGATGATACGACCATGGTGGGTCTCATCAGCAAGAACGACGAGTCAGCGTACAGAGAGGAAGTTCAGAGGCTAACGGACTGGTGTAAAGACAACAACCTGTCTCTGAACGTCGATAAGACAAAAGAGATGATTGTTGACTTCAGGAGGACACGGAGCGATCACTCTCCGCTCAGCATCGACGGCTCTTCTGTGGAGATCGTCAAGAGCATGAAATTCCTGGGTGTCCACCTGGAGGAGAACCTCACCTGGTCCCTCAACACCAGCTCTCTGCATAAGAAAGCCCAACAACGTCTTTTCTTCCTGAGAAGGCTGAGAAAGGCGCAGCTTCCACCTCCAATCCTCACCACCTTCTATAGAGGAACCATCGAGAGCATCCTGAGCAGCTGCATCACTGCCTGGTTTGGGAATTGTTCCATATCAGACCTCAAGTCCCTACAGAGGATAGTGAAGACAGCTGAGAAGATCATTGGGGTCTCTCTCCCCTCTATCAAAGACATCTACACCACACGCTCCATCCGCAAAGCCACCAGCATTGTGGCTGACCGGACGCATCCATCACACTCACTCTTTACCCTCCTGCCTTCTGGAAAAAGGTACAGAAGCATTCGGGCCTCACATCCAGACTGTGTAACAGTTTTTACCCACAAGCCATTCGTCTGCTCGACACAAAGAGACTGGACTGATAAACACGCACACGCACACACACACACACACACACACACACACACACACACACACACACACACACACACACAAATCACTAAAACAGACGAACTAAATAACATCCGGACTTTGCGATTTGCACACAATATTTTTGAACACAGTGTTAATTGTTTACTTGCTGCTCTCTCCACTACCTCATACCTTATCACTAAAAAGGTATTTCTTAATTGTAACGTGTTACGTTGTTGTGTTCTCATGTTCTCTGCTTTTTTCAGACCGTCGACCCCCTTTGCCTTAGCTTCACAGTACAGGGCTGGACTGAAGTGCGGGCGTGACGGAATATGGTACCTGTGCTCCAGTAATTCACGAAATCCACCATTGTCGACCACAGAAAATGGTCTCATGTCTTTTGCAATAAAAACTCCAATGCACCTGGTTATTTCTTGAGCTTTCGCACTTGACTGAGACCATGTTGCAGCAGAACTCTGTTGTATAGAAGTTTGTCCTTCGTTCACCCTTTTTGTCGCAGTAGTTTACAGGAGTTTGTTGTTGTGATGGCGTTTTAAATGGCACATCATATTCAAAGTGACTTGACAAAAAGTGGTAACTGATTCTCCACATACAGTAGGAGCCACACCAAACAGCCGCGGCCATGTGAATGCCGTGCGGATCCTGTGCGGCTGCCCTTTGAACCCCGTGGTCACCCCTCCCTCTCCTGCCAGGAAGGTGTGTCAAGATTTCACAGTAAACACACCCATTCAAGCTCTCACATAAACTGTTCAGAACGGGCAGATCCGCAGGCTGCTACCACAGCACAAAAAATACAGAACTCTCTCTCATAGGTCCTCGGTAAGGGCAGAAGGATCAAAAGTTTTATTTTTGATTCCAGAGCCGCGTCCGTTTTCCATAGACGTCGGAATTTTGTTTATTTTGTGTCATCAGTTTTTTTTTTGTTTCCTTTCAAGTCTCCTAATTAATAATCCCACGCCATGTCCAAATGGAAAGGTCTTCCCGTGCATATCATAATCACTCTCACACACTCTTATTTCGTTAAACCCCTCTCATGCCCTGCGTAAAAGCTCTTATCATTAAAAACATCTGGTGCTGCGGCTCTCCATACCGCACCACGTAACATCCGTATGGGCAGATATTTGTTCCAGATATTATGCGCCATTAATCAATTTGTTATGCCAATTTTTGATTATCAACGAAAAAAAAACATCATCAAACATATAACGAAAACATACCCAAGCATAAGTTACATGTTGAGCTTTACTTTGCAGCAGAATATTATCTATCAGTGTATTAAACGGAACTAGATAAAATACACCGTAATGTAAAATACACAGCCTGCATTTATATTCCGTATCTACAGCTATCGGTGTAGATAAATTACACGTTACCGTGTCTTTAAGGATTATTAAGGATGTCTTGGAAAATATTGCAATAACTATTTTTATTTATTAAGAAATTAAATAATTTTAAATAGCATAAGCATGTTGTGTATTGAATGATTAAAAATTTCTGTTTTATTAATCGGTTTTATTGAATATTTTTACCATATTATCTATTTATGAAACTATGTTGACAACACCTGTGCAGTATATAGACATGCTGTATAAACTGCCTGGACACTGCAGGTAACTGAAGCAGTCACTGCTCCACCTGGTGAGATTATACAGCATAGCATCTTATTGGAAAGCGCATGGGGGCGTTTATGGTGCGGGGCATCGTTAACTGCGTCATCGTGGGGGATCACATTCCATGCATGAATTGTGCACGGACTTGCCATGGTTCGCTCTGGGACCCGCCATGATCCAGACGGCTGGTTGACAGGGCTCCTACTGTAGCTTTTCAAGAAAACAGGGATGACGATGCATTTTCGGGATTCTTCAGCTATTGGAAGGTTATCTGAGTACTTGATAAACGACTATATTGTGCTTACAGTTGCATCAATGAGTGATTTCTCAGACATGATTGCGCACTCAAGTCCTCCTTCCAGTTGCTCAGCTGCTTTGGAGCTCCAAAGAATTTAGCTTTCCTGTACTCTAAAGAATAGCACTTAAACACTACTTAAACACTACGCTGTTCTCCAAGACCTCCTCAAATACACTCAGAAGATCAAACTGTTGCGATGCTCCAAGTTTCTTCATGACTTCAGATAATGCCTTTGACATTCCGTCTTCATTCCCATCAACTTGGTTTTCTTCCTTTTTCTTGCTCTCAGCTTGGATCATTTCAATATCCTCCTGGATGTAGAACCCTAAAGGCACTCCAGGCAGCAAGAGCTCATTAGCCGAGAAGTTGTCTGATGGTTCCTGTGCCATAACGACTGCTGTTAGCTTCAAGTCAAGTCAATTTTATTTATATAGCACTTTTAACAGTTGACAGTTCAATTAGTTGGCAGTTAGATAACATGGCCGATATGTATGGAAAGCACTTGCTCCACATGCCTAAATCCACCTGATTTATGGGATAAGAATGTCACTTGATCTTCATTGTCCAACGTCATGTAGTCCATCGACTATTTTAAGCTCAAACTGCCTTGTATCACGAGTAGTCCTCTTCTCAAATTCCTGTTTAAGTATGTCTGCTGCAACGACTCCCACTGTGCCATATACTATTTGTTGTCTATTGGCATCTTTAAGATATTTTTCTTGTTCTTCTGATGTATTGTTACTGAAGAAAGGTGGAGGTACTACAGACGAGGTGATACCAAAGATAAAAAAATGGTCTCGTAGGAACAAGAATCAGAGAGCTGGTCAAAATGTCTACTTTTGTTCCAAGAATGGCAAGAATGGTAGCAAACATGGCTAAGATACAGGACTAGCCTGTAGAAGCCAAAGTAATGATGCTAGTTGTGTTAGTCTTGGAAAATAGCCAGGAATCTCCTGTTTGTCTTTTGTTGTGATTGTTGTGCAGTCTTGTACTGCTACTGACATTCGTATTAACACATATTTCAGAATGTTGATATCTGGGTTTGTAAGATCCAGAGATCTTATGTTACTTTTCAAATCCTCAGTTTCATCCTTGGTAAAGTCCTTTGATTTATATTTTGGAAATTCTGACTCTATGTATCGCAGCACATCCTTCAAAAGCACCAAGACTTGCTCTGGGCAGTTTGCTTCACGGAGTTCATTCACAATGGTGTCGGCATCTTTTTCCTTGCCATTTCTTACTTGTTCTTGAAGAAACCTTAAAGGGTTTTCATCCTTAAGAGCAGAGAGAACCAGGATGCAGTCCAGGTGGTAGGTTTGTGTTGTGTGGAGAATTGAATCGAGGAGATCATGTTTAATAGCTGGGCTTTTGCAAATGAAGAGCATTATTTCTTCTGGCGTCCAAATTCCGTTAATGTCAAGTCAAGTCAAGTCAAGTCAATTTTATTTATATAGCGCTTTTAACAATTGACATTGTCGCAAAGCAGCTTTACACAATAAAAAGAAGTAAGTCTGTATGCAATGTGTATGAATCAAAATGATAAGATTGTCCCTGATGAGCAAGCCGAGGGTGACGGTGGCAAGGAAAAACTCCCTGGGATGGTAATAGGAAGAAACCTTGAGAGGAACCAGACTCAACAGGGAACCCATCCTCATCTGGGTGATAACGGATAGCAGGGATTGATCAACTTAATAATGTGTACTGGAAGTTCAGTGTAACAGGAGATGTGTTAAAATTAAAAGGAGTCCAGTTTGTTCCTGGAGGCTCAGGTAGACTGTAGGAGATTCCAGTCCTGAGCTATCGAACAACTGAAGTCACAGGTCCCCAGAGCATC
>JAAGKR010014393.1:0-11836 GCA_011419295.1 Clarias macrocephalus
GCTGTCCCTGTCTGGGCGTCTGGCACGTGTAGAGAACGCCCTCAACAGCCTGGAGGAGGATGCGCCGCTCGAGGAGAGGGTAAGGAGGCAACAGTGGAACAGCTGGGGCACAGGCTCTCTGGATTACATGCTCAGAATCAGTCATTTGAAGTGAAATAAATAAACTGTATCATCGTCTAATTACGAAACGTATCGATTATTAAAAGAGCGTCACACAATTAGGACCCTTAATTAAGATACTTTTTCATACAAAGCAGGCTGTAAACATAAAACTGCTTGATGTTATATACTAATGTTTATTTTTTTTCTGGTTCACTGAATTGTTTTCGAGAGGTGGACAGATTTTAATATCTTAGATTTTTTTTTCTCCTAAAAACTCCAAATCTCGATCATTCTACTGTTGCCTCTACAGCGCACCTTGATGGAGAAACGCAAGTTGTTGATCCGGCAGCACGAGGACGCCAAGGAGCTAAAGGACAACCTGGACCGGCGTGAACGCGTCGTCTACGACATCCTGGCCAGCTATCTGCAGGAGGAGAGCCTGGCCGATTACGAGCACTTTGTCAAGATGAAGTCGGCCCTCATCATCGAGCAGCGCAAACTGGAGGACAAGATCAAGCTCGGCGAGGAGCAGCTCAAGTGTCTTATGGACAGTTTGCCTCTGGATCAGAGGTCACACTACTGAGACAAGTGGACTTTACAGTGTAAAGTGATAGTGTGTCCAGATTTCAAAGTCAGGACAGAATTATTCTGACTCTGGCATTGCTGAGACCCTGACGCTGCCAGTGTTTTTGCTCTTGCTCAACATTTTTTTTTCCTATGTTTTAGAACCACACCCAACTTTGGGGCTGCATCGTTATCACTTAATACTGTGTGATTATTGTGATTATAAACTATTCTATACTGAATGAAATGGAAAATTTCAAAGCGCTTATCGTAACTTAAGACCACTGTTTATCTCATGTGTTACCCCAGCTTTATCCCAGTTACTCTTTCAGTATCCAATGTTTCTGTAATTATGCGTTTTGACCACTAGTGGGCAGTGGAAGATGGTTACATTTCCCTTGATGACATGGTACAAACCACTTTCTACTCATCCTCTACACTAGCATACACATAGAAGACACTAACGTGACAATTTCCTGCTTATATTCATAAATCTTATAATTTTGTCTGATGTGAAATGCTGGTTTTTGATAATGGTGCATAATTTCATGTCCTCAGTCCCTGCTCTTGTCACATCTAAAACAATTTCATATTGTTTTTAGTAATTTATTGTAGACTTTTAAATCTGTAAATAAGACTAGAATATGTTAGTATTTACTCTTTCATTTACTTGATCTTAGCCAGAAAATATTCCTTTTAGCTTCTATGCGTTTTTTATAAAGAAAGAGAAATATGCAGTAAAGTGTAATGTTGGAGTCAGATCCACATCACTGCCTGCTTTTTGTAAAGTGTTTGAGGGACTGCCTGTGCAGTACAATATTCTCTTTGAGAATTGAATGCTTGTCTATAAATTACTGACTGCCTTTTACTCAGTGTCGTTTTTTGAGTGGTGCTTTTTGCTGGAAATGTTTAAATCCGTGTTGTTTAAACCAGAAGTCCAGACCATGCTATAATGTTCATGACCGTTTGTATTGCAGTCTCTCAAATGACTGGTGAAAATGTTCAAAAGAAATACGTGTAGGTCCAATCTCTATTACTTGCTGCTGCATAAATTATAGCTTGTGTATCAAAAAAAGTTCAGAAATATTTTTGTTATAATTAGCTACCTTGTAGCTAATTATAACAATGTATAATGTACAAAAATACTATTATAATTTTTGAGAAGTATACTGGCATATGCACTCACTGGTCACTTCATTAGACACATCTGTTCAACTGCCAATCCTACGGCTGCAACACAATGCATTTAGTTAGGCATGTGGTCAATTATAAAGATAAAAAAAAAAACTGCTGAATTTCAAACCTAACAATAGAATTAAGATGAAAGATCACTGAAGTGACTTTGAACGTTGCATGATTGTTTGTGCCAGACCGGCTTGTGTGAGTATATCTGTTAACTGTTTCTAGTATAATAGTTAACTGTTGAACTATTGGGATTTTTAGACAAAACCACCCTTTTCCTAAGAACAGAAAACCGAGGCAGGCTACAATTCACATTAGACGTCTGGTCAATTTAAGTGGGCTTTTATTGTCATTTCAACCGTATACAGTTCAGTACACAATGAAATGAAACAACTTTTCTCATGTACAACATACATTTGTAATCTAGCTAAGACAAATTAACATAAATAATCTAGCTAAGGACTATACAAAAAGACCACATAACATGCACTTGTGCAAAAGAGTTACAACACGACACAATACAATTCACTGACAATATAGCACCGACCAGAGCTGAATTGAAGACAGATGAATTGTCCATGAGATCTTAAATGCAGTAAACATTTTGTGTTGAATTAGCAGCAAAAAAAATTAAAATTGTGCAGGCTGGTGTGTGAAATTGCAAGATGATGTTTGTCTCGGTGTGTTTGTGTGTGTGTGTGTATCAGTCCAGTTCCATTGTATTGAGGTGTAATTGTCTTCATATGGGTGTGTGTGTGTGTATCAGTCCAGTCCCGTGTTATTGAGGAGTTCGATGATAGAAACTGAATGCGAGAGCCTGAATGCCTTGATACATTTTCCCAGATGGCAGAATGGGTGAAGAGTGTGTGTGAGGGGTGTGTCTGATCAGCCACAATGCTGGTGGTTTTGCTGATGCAGCGCATGGTGTAGATGTCCATGATAGAGGGAATAGAGACCCCGATGATCTACCCGGCTGTTCTCGCTATCCGCTGCCAAACCAGACTGTGATGCAGCTGCTCAAGATGCTCTTCATACTCACTCTATAGAACATGGATGAAAATCAGATGATTGCAAAACCATTGCTTGGTCTGCTGAGGCTTGATTTCTGACAATTTTGCATGAAAGCATGGATCCATCCTGCCTTGTATCAACAGTGGTGCAATGGAGCTGGTGATATTGTCTTGGCACATGTTTGGCCTCTCAGTACCTATTGAGCATTGTTTAAATGACACAGCCTCTCGGAGTATTGTTGTTCCCATGTCCGTCCCTTTATCTCCATCAGGTTAACATGCCGTCACAAAGCTAAAATCATCTCAAACTGGTTTCTTGAACATGACAATGAGTTCAGCGTACTCAAATGGTCTTCACAGTCACCAGATCTCAATCTAATCACCTTTGGGATGGAGTGGATAGATGTGCAACCAACAAACCTGCAGCAGAGACCTCATGGTGTCATGTCAAAATCTCTAAGCAATGTCTTCAGCACCTTTTTAAAGCTATGCCATGAAGAATTAAGGCATTTCTCAAGGCACAACGTGGCCACGCCCAAGTGGTCCCGCCAGGATTTTGTTATCTGAAAAAGTCCCAGTGCATTATTCAGAAGCAAGTCACATGCTTTCCTTGATCAAGCCAATAACCTGTGTATCAGCTTTAAAGCTTTAAATGTTGCATCACTTCTATTTCAGTAGGTTCAAGGTTTAGCTTGCTCAAAATAGTAGGATGTGCAATAAAAGTATATCTCACGCAAGGCACGCTTGGAGGACTCCTTGACCTTTCTCAGTATATGTCAATGCCGTAGCACGGAGGCTTTCTCCGAAAAATACATCATGTTCTAAAAGAAAATTGAACTCAAGGACAAGTGGAAACCATCCTGATCGTTTAAAAGTGATGGGGCTGAGCAATTCCTTACCCGCGTGGCTTTAGTGAATGTGATGATTAATCATTAACTACACTACTAATCTGTGCATGTTAAGTCAGGGTGGTGATTTGTGTGACTTAAGTTCATTTCCAGTTCAGCATCGACTGAGACGTGATCTGATGAATGTACGGCTTTTGTCAGACCAGACATTGAAATTTCCTGAGGTAAAAGTCTCTTTCACTGACTGTTGTTTGTCTCGTCTTTCGATTGTAATAATCTTTTAATTAAAATTAGTCAAACAGAAAGTTTCCGTTTGTTCAGAGTTTTGGTTTTTAGTCAAATCAGATTGGGTGGATTGATATAATCATCTGTTACTGCATAGACTCCTGAAATGTCCGTGGCTCACAATTAAACAAAAACATTAAATCCAGCTAGAAGCTTTTATTCAAGGTCTCCATGGCCAACAAAATGTGTCGCATATTGAGACTTGCTAAAAAATAAAAAAATAAAAAGGTTCCCACTCTTTATCATACGGATCCATTAGGCTTGAGTAGTCATACAGTAAGAGTGTTGCTTAATGTGGTGTGTTTGGGTGACCTGTAGTGATCCACAGTTTGCTGGCATGGACTATGAATTTCTTGAGCATTGCATGGTTTTGTAGGGCTCCTTATGACACACAGACCCAGTACTGTATATGTGGTTCTTTCCTTAGTTAATAATAGGCAGTCGTAGTGCCACAGTGTCACATGGCAGCAAGGAGTATAAAGTAACAGGATGGTATCTCTAGTAGGTGAACGTTAATATTTTTTACTGTTATTTTTGTTGATAACTATGATAAGTTGTGCATTTTACAATCAGTACCATCCTCGAGTAACATCTGCAAGTTAATGAACAGCAGGATTAATGACTATACGTGCACTTTGTGTAATATAGGAAAAAGTGTAAGTGATGGCTAGACGACTAGTTAAGAGCATTTCCAAAACATCAGGTCTTCCACTGGGTTCCCAGTATGCAATATTTAGCACCTACCTATAGTTGATGAAAGAAGAACAACTAATGATCCAGCAATAGCATTTTGGGCTCATTCATTAATTCTAAGTATCAGGCATTCCAGTTGTTGAATGTTGATGGGAAATGCAGTGATCTCCAAGCTCCCTCGGCTGAGATCGCCATTCACCGATGTACAGCCTTCTTTAAAGCTTTTGCACAATTCAAATCTTTTACCAGCCTGAAGTCTTCTGTAAATATCAGTTTTATGCCTTAATTCATGAGACATTTCATGAGTCCCTGTTTGACTTGAATGCCCCGTGTGTAGAGGATATGTGGGATGTGGTTGACAAACAGGGCAGATCTTTGGAGGTTCCACCTTAAAATTTAATGAGCTTAAAAAAGCCCTGCTGCTAACACTTTGGTGCCAGGCACCACATTATACCTTCAGAGATCTTGTCTTGCCCATGTCTTGACAGGTCAGAACTGTTTTGATGGCACAATGGGGATCTATACAATATTAGGTAGGTGGTTTTAATATTATGGTTATTCTTCAGTGGTTATTGCAGGTCTCCCCGTAGAGGTCTGTTGACCCTTGTAGTAGAGCTATGATGAAGTAATTGACATTATCTGTCAATAAAGAGTTTGAATTTGTATTATGGCAAGAAAAAAGCAGCTAAGTGAAGAAAAAAACGAGCGGCCATCATTACTTTAAGAAATGAAGGTCAGTCAGTCCGAAAAATTGGGAAAACTTTGAAAGTGTCCCCAAGTGCAGTCACAAAAACCATCAAGCGCTACAAAGAAACTGGCTCACATGCGGACCGCCCCAGGAAAGGAAGACCAAGAGTCGCCTCTGCTGCGGAGGATAAGTTCATCCGAGTCACCAGCCTCAGAAATCGCAGGTTAACAGCAGCTCAGATCAGAGAGCAGGTCAATGCCACACAGAGTTCTAGCAGCAGACACGTCTCTAGAACAACTGTTAAGAGGAGACTGTGTGAATCAGGCCTTCATGGTAGAATATCTGCTAGGAAACCACTGCTAAGGAAAGGCAACAAGCAGAAGAGACGTGTTTGGGCTAAAGAACACAATAAAGAACACAATAAAGAAAACTCTTTGAATGAGAAGGTGTGTCCAAACTTTTGGTCTGTACTGTATATCCCTTCGTTCTCTTGTTGATCTCAAACTAGCCTAACGGAGCTGCTGCTTAAACTGTGTCCAAAAGTGTGCTGCACAGTTTACAGTATCAGCATTGCATTCTGGGATATACAATCCACCATTTCTATCTCCTCTATGTCCGTGTTGAATTTTTCGCCATAACTATTATATAGCTATATTCGAGTGTTCCTGAGTTAGTTTTCTTCAAACTTTGCTATTTGCTGTAAATGTAGCACTTTGTTATGTTTGACAGTGATTGTGATATTTTGTTCATACTGTAGGTGGCCCAATGACGGAATGTTCCGGAAGGCTACATGAAGCAACGTTTACAGACATCACTGACTGAGTTCTGCTCCATGCACTGTACCTAAACGATGAGCTACCTGGTCCACACGGCCCATTGGCAGCTCTTTGGTTTGGTGCTGGCGGTACTGGGATTGATCCTGACGGCTGCCACCAGTGGAGTGGATGACTGGAGAGTGTGGTATGTGGACGACGTGTCTGTTATCACCTCTGGCACGGCCTGGGTTGGCATCTGGAGGGCTTGTTTTTATAGCAACGTCCTTGAGCAGGCTAAGGTTTGTAGACGCATGAACATCAAAGACTCATTCGTTCCTCTGGAGATCGCTGCAGCGCAGGTGCTGTGTATAACGGCCATCCCTGTCGGAATCGCTGCGAACCTGTTTGCAGGATACGCCGTGAGACTCGCCTACTTCAGCATCGATGAAGGGCAGGTCCGATTTTTCTTCTTATCAGCAGGCGCTTTGTATTTCCTCACCGCAACGTGCACGCTGATTCCTGTTTTTTGGACCGTGGGCTCGGTGCTGCAGAATCATACGATTGATTTCCCGCCAGAGTTTCTTCTGCCGCCTGCACCGTATAAACAGGAACTGGGCCTGGGTATCATAACAGGAATTGGTTCCTCTATCCTGCTTATTATAAGTGGCCTGATCTTCCTGTCCTACAGGCAAATGCATAAATCCAAGACGCACAAAGCTGAGGGATCTGAGGAGACAAACAGAGGTAACAAAAACCTCAGAACTGCTGCCATGGACATTAATAGTAAGACAGAAGGAACAGATAACCCAGGATTCAAGGTAGAGGACAAGCTGTAAGGTTTGGATTTCTGGACATTTCTCAAACAATCTACACTAGTCTGTCTCCTCTGAGTCATTGTCTTCTCAAAACCATGGACTCTAATGCTTTTGAAACATGTCTACCTTACATTTACCAACCAATCCACGTCAGACTTCATTCCACTTTCTCCCACATTTTATCTGGTACGAGACGTGAGATATGCCATGTGCTTTATATGGCGCTAGACATGAGATATAGGGCAGGGGTAACTCAGTGCTTAAGACGTTGGTCTCCTGATCGGATGATCGTGGCTTTACGCAAGGTCGTCAACCCCTTAGAGATAAATGGAGATCACTCAGGATAACCATAGGACCAGAACTGTAAATACATGCCGTTGACCTTCAACATCTCCTCCTTCTGATCATGGTCTTATCCATACACTACTGTAGATCCAATAATAAGCAAACAGAATCCTGCATTAGATATGCAATGCACACTCAGCAAATCTGTCAATTCTTGCATCATGGTTATTTAATTAATTCGCTCGTTTCAGCGATTTGACATTTTGTTTTGTCTGTTAAAGTGGCTTTTAGCATTTTCAGAGCTTCTGCGCCCGCAAAAAATTACCGGCTATGCCGCTGCAGCATCGTATAGAAGAGATTGATTTAGCAGAACTAAAACATCCTCTTTGTTTGTTCCTTCTAATGATGATGGAAGTTGAGCTTAAATACAGCAACGGATTAAATCTGTACTGTATGTTTAGGTTTTCTGAATGTACAGTTTCACACTAATGTGTTGTGGGGTTTGTTTTTCGTCCTATTAACTTTGAGGGAAAAAAAGAGAGAGGGGCTGGAAGGGAAATGACTGATTGGAGCAGCTCTGACATGCTGTAAGTGATAACAGTAACTAAGGTGAAGATAAAATTTCATTTGAAACAGGAAAAGTATGCAGTGTCATTCTTTCATTTTTTGTATAATTAAAGAAAAAGCTGCCTATTTTGCTAGCTGAAAGATTTTCAGCTAAATCATGTTTCATTGGCAGAAAAGACTTAAAGCAATCGGAATAACCTTAAAATCAATGACAGATGAAATGAATAACATTGATTATCTTGTTACCGGGCGGCATGGTGGTGTAGGGGTTGGCACTCTCACCTTGCACCTCCAGGGTTTGGGTTCGATTCCCGTCTCTGTTTGCATGTTCTCCCCGTACTTGGTGGGTTTCCTCCGGGTACTCCGGTTTCCTCCCACAGACCAAAGACATGCAGATTAGACTAACTGGTGTTTCCAAATTGCCCGTAGTGTGTGAATGAGCGTGTGAGTGTGTGTACAGGATGTGATGGATTGGCACCCTGTCCAGGGTGTACCCCGCCTCGTGCCCCAAGTCCCCCCGTGACCCTGAATAGAGGATAAAGCGGTATATAGACGATGAGTGAGTGAGTGATCTTGTTACAGTAGCACCTGTCATATTATGCAGCAAGTGAACAGTCACATTTCAAAGTTGATGTGTTGCAAAAAGGAAAAATGGACAAGTGTAAGTATCACAGTCACTTTAATATGGGCCAAATTGGGATGGCTAGACAGCTGGGTCATAGCAACTGTAAAACTGACGGTCTTGTGGCGTGTTCGCAATATGCCATGATTAGTATTTAATAAACCTGTCCCCAGGAAGGACAACCATTGCTTGCTATACAGTACAGAAAGGTAGAAAAGTCACCAATGACATCCTACAGCTCTGGGCCCCATAGATACATTGTGAATTTGGAGATATATGAAAAAAAATTATTAAACAATTAGGTGGCACGATGGCGTAGTGATTTGTACTCTGGTCAAGCACACAGGCCTGAGGCAGGACTCGAACCCTAGACCCTGTAGGTGAAAGAACACAGTGGTTGTGTTCATTTGAAGTCCTCGTCATAATAATAAAGCAAATGCAGTGACACTGGAGGTAAAGTTGACCCAGATCTTATAACCTTAATTCCATTCTTATGTTGTGATTGTGTACATGACAATCCTTTAGTAGGATAATAGTATACCCATTTTATGGTAATTGCAATAAAGATGTTTGGTTTAATTGCTCCTGTTATTGTAATCAATGTAATAAATCTCCTATCTGTAACCCTGCTGGTATGATTGTGCAAGTGCTACAGCGATTAGAAGCTTGTTTTGGGTTTGCCTCTCAGCCCACATATCTCTCCACGTCATTGCCAACCTCTGGTTTGTGGTAGTGTTTGGTGATACGGGCTTATTTAAAATCATGATGTTTATCTGACCATAAACTCATGCGCAGAGGCAATGGAACTAAACCACTCATCTGCTGTCAACTTTCCCTCATGTAACTTAGGGTTAAGTTCAGCTGATTTGTGAACAGAGGGATAAAATGCTTCCTACTTTGAACTGGAGGCTTTTGTGTCCCCTGCTAGGACTGGAATGAACTTTGTCATTACCTCACAGCATGGGACCATCCCTTATTACTGTCTTTTATTGCTGCTTTGCATGACTTAATCTTATTATTATTATTATTAGAACAATTCAATCATAAATCCCCAATGTGAATTACATGATTTTCCCTTTATATAAAACAGATAATCCTTCTGATTACATTATAAAGGGGAATTATTTCTTGTAGATTTAAGGTGATTTTGTATTCAAGGGTCTTGGATAAGATCATAATTAATACCAATTTTCTCATACATGTCTAATTTTATTACTTTCGCATTAAACAATATTTTTTAAACCTTTTCAAACATTATTGTTCCAAAAGAGAACAGAAAAATGTTTATATATCAGGAAAGAAGGCAGATAGCAAAAAAAAAAAAAAAAAAAACTAAATCTGGTCAAATATAATTATATAACATATATATAAAAACAATGGTTCCTTGATTTGGGGGGAAAAAAAACATTCATGTTTTGAGACATAGTTCCATGGCTTATTCCATCATGCAGATAAGAAAATTTTCCAGAAAGCCCCATGGGTCATCTCTTTAACCCTCAATAAGAAACCATACAAGTTCAGAAGTTAAATAAATATACTGTATGGTATATTAAATTCCTTTTTGTTGTTACATTTTTGGAATTAAAAAAATTAAGAACGTGAAAAAAATCCAGCAAATCTGGTTTATGTTTTTAATGTTTTCCAGTGTTTCTGAAGCATAATGGTAAAGTTAACATAAAAAAAGAAAACTAATATTTTCTAAGCCCACTTTTACTTGCAGGTCAATTCTTAATACATACAGTACAGACCAAAAGTTTGGACACACCTTCTCATTCAAAGAGGTTGAATTTGTATTATGGCAAGAAAAAAGCAGCTAAGTAAAAAAAAAAAAAAACGAGTGGCCATCATTACTTTAAGAAATGAAGGTCAGTCAGTCCTATAAATTGGGAAAACTTTGAAAGTGTCCCCAAGCCATCAAGCGCTACAAAGAAACTGGCTCACATGCGGACCGCCCCAGGAAAGGAAGACCAAGAGTCGCCTCTGCTGCGGAGGATAAGTTCATCCGAGTCACCAGCCTCAGAAATCGCAGGTTAACAGCAGCTCAGATCAGAGAGCAGGTCAATGCCACACAGAGTTCTAGCAGCAGACACGTCTCTAGAACAACTGTTAAGAGGAGACTGTGTGAATCAGGCCTTCATGTAGAGTATCTGCTAGGAAACCACTGCTAAGGACAGGCAACAAGCAGAAGAGACGCGTTTGGGCTAAAGAACACAATAAAGAAAACTCGCTGAATGAGAAGGGGTGTCCAAACTTTTGGTCTGTACTGTATAGTGTAGTGACTTTTTTTGCTTATGTATGTCAACATTTACACACTCATTCACACACTATGGGCAATCTGGGAACACCAGTGAGCCTAATCTGCATGTGTTTGACCTGTGGGAGGAAATCACAGTGCCCGGAGAAAACCCAACAAGCACAGGGAGAACATGCAAACTCTATCGAACCCGGGACCAGGAGGTACAAGGCGATGGTGCTAACCACTAAGCCACCGTGCTGCCCATGTGCTACTATTAGTCTCTTATCTACTACAACCCATAATATCTAGTTTTAGATGTACAGTATTTTATTTCAAACGCCATAACTGTACACTAACTCATCATTCATTCTCTCTACTGCTTATCCTGTACAGCAGAAGTGCCAAACTGTATCCAGAAAGAGCCATGTGGGTGTCAAGCAGAAGCCACGCCTGTTTAATGAGTTTTTCTTGGCTGCTTTCAACAGAAAATCAGTTCTGCTTGCTTTGAATGAAAGCCTGCATCCACATGGACCTTTCTGGATCCAGTTTGACACCCTTGCTGTAAGAGGTTTCGAGGGTGAGGGCGAGGATATTGGTATGTCCTCAGGGCACTCTAGAAGCAGGACATGGTATATCCTGGACATCAACTTCAGTGCAAGGCACAAGCACTCACACACCTACTCATTTACACCCTACGGACAATTTGAAAATGACAAATAACCTACTCCGCATGTCACTGTGAGAGGAAACCCTCCAAGCACAGAGAGAACATGCGACACAGGTGAGAATCGAATCTTCAAGCCTGGAGGTGAGAAGCCACCGTGCCGCCATAGCAGTACAAAACTGCTACAAACAACAGCCTATGTGCATTTGTAATACATTCATTAATTGTAAACATTTGGAGATTATAAACCAACAGATGTAACAGGTGATATGTCTTACAAATATGCTCTTAGTTTCTGCTTTATACCTCACCTATCTGTTTTTACCTAAACATTGATTATTTGTCCTTGAGTTGAAATCAAACTCAAATAACAAATGGTGGGATCTATACAATAAACCAATGATTACACATTTAACATAGGTGACATACAGTAGGTTATTCATACAGTATAACATATGTAGGTTAACTTTATAGTCATCATCAATAACTAAATAAAAAAGAGGATGTCGTGAAGGATTTG
>JAAGKR010014394.1:0-11834 GCA_011419295.1 Clarias macrocephalus
CTCTACTCTACTCTCTACTCTACTCTCTACTCTCTACTCTACTCTACTCTCTACTCTACTCTACTCTCTACTCTACTCTCTACTCTCTACTCTACTCTACTCTCTACTCTACTCTACTCTCTACTCTACTCTCTACTCTCTACTCTACTCTCTACTCTACTCTACTCTCTACTCTACTCTCTACTCTCTACTCTACTCTCTACTCTCTACTCTACTCTCTACTCTCTACTCTGTTGTCCTTCTGTCTGACCTGGAAAGCTGAAGGCAGAGAACATGGGGGACATGTAGCATTATAACTTTGTTCATGTAGTAAAATGGTTATCTAGGATTAACTAGCACTAACTAACATTAACTAGCACTTTACACACAAGTAAGGCATATTATAGCTTTAAAATAAAAATAATAAAATAGTTATGGGTTTGGACAACTTTGGAAAAGTTTTTTTTTTTTTTTTGGATTTCTCCATGTGTGACTCCATGATATGTCCATATTTAGAGACACATGATTGAGTATTTGAATGAGGCTGTCCTTTTTTAACTATTTGTATGGTGACATTTTAACATTCAAATAATTCAACACAATAATTTAATATTAAAAAACAATAATAATGTTCAATTTATATAGTGCATGTAAGACTCAAGCTTTTTCATCACTGATAATGTATTTATGAATCAACTAATTAACTATTATGAACTAATTAATTCATATGGGTTTTGTGTTTTTTTCTACCCTTTTATCCACCCAAATTTTCTGTAAAAATATTACTAATAGGTAGATGATCATAACACATTGAAATGTTATTTTGTATTTCTTACAGTCAGGGTTGGTAAGAAAATTTAATTAAATAAAAGTTTGTGTTAAAGTTTTTTTTCCCCGCCGTGGCCTGTAAAGAAAGTAAGAAAGAAAGAACGAAGGAAAGCAGGACATGATCTGGTTTTCTGGGTCATTTTTTCATGTTTACACACATTTTTGTGTTAATGGACTTTGGATGCCTTGGAGGGGTCTTGTATATAGTTCTAGTCTTTCAAATCAACACACTCACACACTCACACTCACACACACACACAGACGTCACTGGGCCTCTTCATGGCTCAACACACTGTTTGTTATATCATGCCTTTTAAGTTAAACCAGCCGAAATCTCAGCGTTTAGTTTGAAATTACAGAGCTGTTACAAATAACACGTTTTTTTACGACAGCTCCCAAAGCACAGTTTTGTTTCTTTGGATGCGTTTCAAATAGTAATGGAGCCGTGAGCGATGTTTGGCCCTGGCTTTATTGCAGCGGGTATTAGGACCTGCCCTGTACAAATATTACATTTCCATTATTTCCTCCCCGAGTGCTCGCGCACATCGCAGGCGCTGAAAGCCGGGTCTGCCCCGCGGCCCCACCGCGTACAGGGACGCTTTCATTTACAATTACTTACAGCCAATTAGAGCGGGAGTACATCTGCAAGACCACCGTACGCTCGCGCAAAACCCCAACCATATGCGCAGAATGGCAGGCCAGGATCAAAAACCCCTGCAGGGAGAAACGTCTCGAGTCCCAGCGGACGTCCTTCCTCACAGCTGGACTCACACCTCCGACAGAGCTGCTGGGAAAGGCAATGCACTCTGGGTTTTTTTTTTTCCTTGTTAAATAATTGATGCGAGAAAGGCGAGAGCTGGACTTTGTTCACCTTGAAGAAAGACACTTGAGGTGCTAACATGGGAAAGTGTGTTTTGTGACATTGAAAGCAGACGCCCACTTCTTTCACGAGGACATTTTACTGGAAAAAAAACATGATAATAGTGAACAACATTGTGTTGAATTCTGGATTGTGATTGGTCAGGAGGCGTCGATTTCATTTCCGTAACAGTGGCTTAGACAGTTTTACATTAATGCGCTGTTGTCGTTTCCACTGTGACAACACAGACGTTACGTTTATTGAAGGAGTCTCCAGTGTTAGGACACAGGGACCAAGAGGGACAACATAACTGAGTAGCAGTTTCATTTTATTTATTTATTTTTTTTCGTTTTCAGAATAAAATGTACAAATAAATATATAAAAATGATACTTCATTAAAACACTTGGAGAAAAACTTTGGCGCTGTGTGCAGCTTATTCTTGAACACGTCTCTGATCTTTGTTGGTTCATTCGTATCTGGAATATTCTCAATACGCCCCAATATTTTACGCATTTTTATTTTATGTATAAAACATGTGTCCGAAGTAGAAGCACATTCATCTGATTTATGAAATACCTCCGTCCTCCATCTCGGTGAATTCTGCCGCTTTAGGGGGCGGAGTTTCCCCAAGAGGTTTCCCTCTGCGTGTCAGGATGTCAGATTGCGTTGTCTTGACCTCCGAGTCTGGATAATTCATCAGAAACTTCTCCTGTCCAAGTAAATTAACCTTCACTATGTGTCCCGAAGTCTGAGAAAAACCTTACAGTACAGTATAGGGCTAGAAAAATGTAGCCCATAAAACCTATAAAACACTTAATAACTCGCACCTTCACTCATGCACGGAAAATTCTTTGTAATAAGAAAAAAAAATTCAAATTGAATTTTCAAAATCAGATTTCTTAGTGATTTTACTATTTATATAATATTTGTGTTTAAAAGTTCAGATTTAAAGTTAAAATGTCAGTGCTGTGGTTGTGCGACTGTTTAAACATCTGTTTGCCTTTTTGGGAAAATTCATTTAATTATTAAAAGCCTGAATATCACTCTGTGTCCTGGGATTAAAATAGATTAGATCTAATAAAAAGAGAGAGAGAGGGACTTGAATCAGACTTTTTAGACATTGATACTCGTCTCCGATTGCGAAATCAGACTTCTAATGATAAAACGAGATTTGGATCAGACTCTCACTGAGCTGTGAGGCATTGAGACTTTGATCAGATTCCTGATGTACTGTAAAAGAAGGCTTAGATCAGACGCCTGCTCAACTCTGATGCAGATCAGACTCCCAATGAACTGTGAAATATCAGAATGACATCAGAATTGCACTGAATTAAGAAGCATTGAGGCTTTGATCAGACTACTGTTGGTCTGTGAAACAAGACTTAGATCAGACTTCAGCCGTATGCAAAGATACAGACTCGCAGGGAAACGTGAAAAAATGTGAAATCAGAATTAATGGAAATAAATGGAAATGAGACTTAGATCAGATTCCTGTAAGACTATGGAACGTGGAGATTTAGATTAGACTCCCGCTAAACTCTGAAGCTTTGCGACTTTAATCAGACTCCTGCTAAACTGAGAAATAAGCCTTAGATCAGACTGAAATCTAGGGAGATGGCGGTGTTTCAGGACAGATTCCTGGAAATGTAACATGATAAAGGTCTCTCAGGTCTCGCTCGAGGCGGCGAACGCTGCATGACGGACGGACGCTCCTTAAAAAAACAGCAATGTCCAATTTCTCCGTCAGATATAAAACAAACTCCAGAACATGAGGAATGTCAAGATTCCAGATTTGATGTGCTGTCCTCCATGGAACGCCACAAGCCAAAGCCCCGCCCCTCCTCAGGCCACGCCCCACTAACAGAGCTGAGGCTCCAAAGGGCACTAGAAAGGGCAGGAATGAAGGGATGAAGTGAGACAGTTCGCTCTCTTTCACACGATCCTGTTTTTTTTTCTCTTCACATGTTCTTTTTCCTCCTTCTGTCGTCCAGACAGTCGTCATTTTCTCTCAGTCCCCTCTCTCACTCTCTTCTTCTTTCCCATTCATCGTTCTTTCATTTTACTCCTATTTCTTGTCCTTGTCCCACTCCGTTGCTTTTTCACTGTCTTTTGTCTCTGTGTACTTTCTCACTCTCACCGCTATTATTTATCGTTCCGTCTGAACTTATTTTATTTCTTTCAGTTTTTATGCATCTCCCTCAACCCTCCCCCCCCCCCCCGATCCCCCCTCCCCCCAACGCCCCCCACCCTTTCCCTCTGCATCATATTTTAGGAAAACAAGCGAAACCCCAGGCTGCCAAGCAATTTGCCTGTTTCTTTTTAACCATGGACACACACACACACACACACACACACACACACATACACAATAAAGTAAAACAAACTTTGTGGGATTAAAAATTGCCCTGTAACAAACTGCACAATGTTTACTTACCGCAGGACACAGAGTGCAACAAAAGCACCGAGCCAAAACCCCAGACACGCTCGCCGCTGAGATCAGACTCACACTGCACTCTGACTTATCAGATTCCTAGCAGAGATCAAGTATCAAAACACTTGGATCAGACACACACTGACCTATGAAATATGAAGAAACTCAGATTAGACTGCTTCAAAATCTGAAATATCGAAATGCCTCAGATCAGACTTGCGCTGAACTATAAATTGTGAGACTCGGATCAGATTCTCACTGACCTTCGACTTATGCAGGTCTTTATGAATAAATACAGACTTGAATCAGACTCCTAGCAAACCTATGAAAGTACAAATATCAAATCTCATATTCAGACATCAGACACATCAGACTCCTCTGAAGCATCAAGACAGATCAGACTCAGATCAGATACTGAAATATGAAGACAGAGTCCACTAAACTCTGAAGCATCAAGACATGGACTTCTGACATGGCATAAAATAATCAGACACAGATCAGACTCTCGCTGTGAAATACGGAGACTTAGATCAGACTGATGCTGAACTCCAGAGTTAATCATCGCTTTGTTGCTGTTTTGTCCTCTTTTATTCAGAGTTTGCGGTGTGGAGAAGAAAAGGAGGAAACTGAAGGAAAAGTAAACAGCAGGAAGTGAAGAGCAGGAAGTGGAAGGTGTCCTCGTAAGACTCCAGTGTGCTTCTTTTTAACGAGGACAGTTTTTTTCTTTTTAAACACTCCACACCGATTTTCCGAGGTGAAACACGGGTCTCGTTCTTCTTACCTGAGAGAAAAAAAAAACAGGAAAGTGGATTGGATCCAGATGCTCTTGTGGGCCACAACACACAAACACACGCACATACACACACACACGCACACACACACACACACACACACACACACACACACACACACACACACACACACACACACACACACACACACACACGCACACACACACACACACACACACACACACACACACACACACGCACACACACACACACACACACACGCGCACACACACACACACACACGCGCACACACACACAAACACACGCACACACACACACACACACGCACGCACACACAGGCGTACATCTCCCCCCTGACCCGTGTTCCCGCTCGGTCGTATGCAGCCGATAAGACGCTCTCCTGTTTCACGGCAATCTTACACTAAGATAACAAAAAAAAAAGTATAGTCTTTCGGCTAATTAATTAATCAGAGCTCATAATTAACCGACTCGCTATCATAACATCAACATCAGCGTTTCCTCTGTGGGCTCGTGTTTCAGGCAGAAACCCCCCATACACACACACACACACACACACACACAAAGAAAGACAGAGAGGGAGAGGACAGTGTGTCTTTAATCAGGGAGGGATGAAGATTTTATTGTGTCGTCATGACAACAGAGGATGTCATGGGAATAAAAATTCCATTTCCCAAATGAAAATAGGTTTTGGCATGTGTGGTGCGTGTGTGTGTGTGTGTGTGTGTGTGTGTGTGTGTGTGTGTGTGTGTGTGTGTGTGTGTGTGTGTGTGTGTGTGTGTGTGTGTGTTTGTGGGAAGAATTAAAAATGGCAGCAGTCAACAGCTGAGATTTTACTATAGGCTATTTTCAGAACTCTCTCTTTTGTTTGGTTTACACACACACACACACACACACACACACACACACACACACACACACACACACACACATTTGTTTCTTCACTTGCCAAGACTCCTAATTTCCCTCTCGGGGTCTGTGTTTGTGTCCCCACTCTGTCTTTGGTCCCCCCCGAGGTGACTGTGTGAACAGGAAGTCGTCCCCTTAAAGACGTGAATAGAAACATACACGTGAGAATCGTCAGATCACGTCGTCGGGTCAGCGCTCGCTTTCACGTTGTGCACTTTCTCCGGAAAAAAAATAAATTACATTGAAAAAATCATATTTTACAGCTAATTTTGTCCCTCTCAGATTTCAGCTTTTGTTTAAAAATATTACATATTAATTATTAATGAAAATGTCACGTTCGGATCATAGATTTATGTTATATATTTATATATTTATATTTGTAAGGTTTTAGACAATCATCTTTTTCATTAATTATTTCCAAAAAGTTTTAAAATTTGTTATTCTTACAATTAGAATTTTTTTTATTACATACTGTAAACAACATCATGTTTTTTTATTGTATTTTTAGTCATATATAAATTCTACTCTGTGTACAAAAAATACATACATAGGAGGAAACCAATTATAGGTAAAACCAATTATGTTAAAAATGTAAGTATGTTTTAATTATTATTTGACTTTTTTTTTCTTAATCAGATTTTTTAAAACTTTGAATTCTTATATTTTCAGTTTTCTCACTTTTTATTAGTCAATTCCTTCTTCTTCTAAATTCTTGCTTAGCTAAAATTATTTTGTATTTAAATAATATAAACAATAGATTTTATTTTGGCATTCTTTTTTTGTTTGTTTGTTTGTTTCAGGTTTGATCTTATAGGTTTTTTTTATACATTTTTGAAGTTGTATTTGTAAATGATTTTAAAGGCTTTTGTTTTGTTATAATCTAAACTACAAGGCAGAAGAATAATAAAAACAGTAAAATATTTAAAATGTTAAAAAAACATTTTGTATTGCTCATGCAATGTAGAAAACTGAACAAAATAATTTCCTTTTTTTAAAAATATTAAAACACTTTTTGTTTATGGATAAACTGTACTGTAAAGCACATGCACAATATAACAAAATATATAAATACAAAGTGATAATATTGTGCGAGAACTGTTCGGTTTTACATTATTTGATAAAAAAGAAAAAAATTCATCCATAATATCTTTTTAAAAATAAGAAAGTGTAACGCATATAGAACAGTGATTTAGTTTAGTTGTCCATCAGAGCACTTAGACTAATACTATTAAGTATGAGTTAGTAAGAGTTTCAGTACTTAGTATTAAGAGTTGAGACGTTATTAAAGATTATTAAGTGTTAGTAAGTGTTATTAAGGATAAGAGGGTGTTAGTTAGAGATATTAAGTATGAGTAGCTGTTAGTAGGAGTTATTAAGGGTAAGTGAGTGTTAGTAAGAGTTATTAAGGGTAAGTGAGTGTTAGTGAGAGTTATTAAGTGTAAGTGAGTGTTAGTAAGAGTTATTAAGGGTAAGTGAGTGTTAGTAAGAGTTATTAAGCATCAGTAAGTGTTAGTGTTTGCTGTGAAGTGTTAGAGTTTGGGCTGAGATGAGGATTTTGAGAAGTAAAGCGGTTCAGTGGTGATGGCGTGGCTCAGCGTGAGAGAGAACAGCGAGGCTTTCTGCTGCAGGAAATGGAAACTTCAGTGTGTCTCTGTACAAATTCGATAAATTACCCAGAATTCCTGTGTTAAGGCCCGTGTTTGTGCTTGCTCGATATTATTTGTGTGATGTCTGCCGGGCCTGAAACCCGAGCACTGCAGCAAAGCCAGACCTGAGACCAGAAATAACCTTAAGAGAAAAAAACATGGCATTGCTGATGTTGCATTTTATTTAAACAAACAAACAAACAAACAAACAAATAACAAGTCACATGGTTTCAGTCAGTGTGGTGGTGTGATGGACAGCAGTGACAGAAGTTTTTTGTCACTTTTATAAATGTGTTCTGTGTGTGTGTGTGTGTGTGTGTGTGTGTGTGTGTGTGTGTGTGTGTGTGTGTGTGTCGTAGTAAAGCAGGTACACTGCAAATTTCCTGCCATGCTGATTTTTACTTTTTCTGTAAACGCATATAAAAGTTTATAGAGCTTATAAAGTGCCCAGTGTGTAACACCACCAGCTTCTGTTACTGAGAGAGAGAGAGAGAGAGAGAGAGAGAGGGAGAGAGAGAGAGAGAGAGAGAGAGAGAGAGAGAGAGGGAGGGGGGGGGATGTAAATGCTAAAGAAATTTGAAGTAAGGAAAGATTTTTTCATGAATAAATAAACAAAAACAAGTAATGAACAGGAATGAAAACAGCAACAGAAGCAAAAAGGAATGAAAAAACATGAACAGAAAAAAAAACAGGACAAGAAACAAGTGAGTCAAGAAGGTCAAAGACAGAAAGAAAGAAAAAAGTTTAAAGATTGGAAATGAAAAGCAGAAAAAAAACAAAAGACAGAAACAACTAATAAAGATAAATAATCTAAAATAAGATAAAATAAATCAAAGGAAAAGAAGAGAAGAGAGATTTCTTTCGCTTCCAGCGGAGATGAGTTACAAATCAGCCGTTTTACAGGTGTGTGTGTGTGTGTGTGTGTGTGTGTGTGTGTGTGTGTGTGTGTGTGTGTGTGTGTGGTCTTCTATGATGATTGCTGTACATCAACTAACAGATGTGCATCCTACCTTTTCTCCCACACACACACACACACACACACACACACACACACACACACACACACACACACACTCATCAGAAGGAAACTTCTGGTCTGGTAGCCGTAACTCTGAAGCTCCCCCGAGACTCGGGTTCATTACTGCACTCAGAAATGACTTCTTTTTGTTCCATGGACAGGTGCACTTTACACACACACTCACACACTCACACACACAAAAACGGGGGAAAACTAATCATAAAGCTGCTCCTAAATCCCTCTCCGGCGCTCACATGCCAGTCATCAGGCTGAAATGGATTGCAGGTTTTCCTTCGACGTGTTAGGAGCGAATGAGGAGCAGGTAAACGAGTGAGGAGACTCACGCACACACACACACACACACACACACACACACACACACACACACACACACACACAAAATGTCAATCAGGTGCAAAACTGTATAACTCACATCTGCAGCAAGTGTCAGGTTTTACTGAAGAGAGAAAGAGAAAGCGAAAGAAAAAATATAAAAGTATCATTTTTTTTCTTTCTTAACATTTTTTATGTAATATGAATAGAAATTTTTATTTAATTTCATCTTTCTTTCTTTCTTTCTTTCTTTCTCTCTTGACATTATGATGGAAAAGGTAAGGTACAGTAGTGTAAATAAATAAATAAATAAATATGCCTTGAATAAAAAAAAAACAATCTTTGATCTTGTGCTACATGTTTATTAACTTAAGCCTCTGCACTAAAAACACTAAAAACAATTTCATTATCTATTTGTCTTCCCTTTTCTAACCCTGATGTCCCCTGGGTCCTAATGCTCACTGGCTTCTAATCCAGCCATAAATCTGTAGATTCATGACGAAGCGCTGCTTTAATGACAACCTCTGTGTGTGATGTTTGTTTCTCACCTCGCTAACGAGCCGCTCCAGAGACGAGCTGAAGGCTGTAAACACAGGAGCCGCGCTTCAGGTCGACTTCACCTTTATGTCCGAGGCCTGGAATGAGGTTTTGCGGTAAAGTTCATTATTAAACACAACATTAGCTTTGGAGTATTTTTACTTCAGGTGTTTTCATGGCAAAGGAAAGCTCAGAGCGCTGCAGCCGGAGAAGCGAATAAACGTCTCACCTTCATCACGCTAAACTCTGGAAGTTAGTTTGACTCCGCTGCTGCTCGTTGGCCGAGTTACAGATCAGGTGGACGTTTAACCGCGGCGCTGAGTGATTGGACCCGACACGTGGCATCTGCTTCAAATTTGCTGAGCAGGAAACTGTTGATGCTCGCGAACCTGGACGCTGCAGCGTCTGTGTGTTTTGACTGCGTGCCAGCGGCCTAGCAGAGCTGGGGTAACGTTTTCTACTCTCTGAATCGCACCCAGCTGCTCGCAGGTGAGCGGGCGGCGACCAAACCCCCACGTCCTGCTCAGAGCAGCAGCAGGGACTGAACAGAGCAGCACTGCTTGCTGGGAAATTACAGTTACACCACTTCCTGATCGAGCCGCATCACTTCCTGATCGAGCCGCATCACTTCCTGGACAGACCGCATCACTTCCTGATCGAGCCGCATCACTTCCTGATCGAGCCGCATCACTTCCTGGACAGACCGCATCACTTCCTGGACAGACCGCATCACTTCCTGATCGAGCCGCATCACTTCCTGATCGAGCCGCATCACTTCCTGGACAGACCGCATCACTTCCTGATCGAGCCGCATCACTTCCTGATCGAGCCGCATCACTTCCTGGACAGACCGCATCACTTCCTGGATCGAGCCGCATCACTTCCTGATCGAGCCGCATCACTTCCTGATCGAGCCGCATCACTTCCTGGACAGACCGCATCACTTCCTGATCGAGCCGCATCACTTCCTGGACAGACCGCAACACTTCCTGGAAGGATCTGCATCACTCGCTAGACATTTCCCCGATGAGAAGTTTCTTTCTTTCTTTCTTTCTTTCTTTCTTTCTTTCTTTCGAATTTAACTTTCTTTGAATTTCTCCATCTTATTTGACATTTGCTTTGTCTTTTTCATTTTTTATTTTAATTTCTGTCTGCTTCTTTATTTCTCACATTTGTTCTTTTATTATGAATTATTTCTAATTATTTCTATAAATGTTTTCAACTCCTCTCACTTTTTCTTTATTTGTTATTGCAGATTTTTTCCCTTTCTTTCTCTTGCAGAAGAAAATAAAGGACTCTCCTTTCACCACATCATCATTACTTTCACTTCTTTTATTTCCTTTCCTCGCCTTTGCTTTTCTCTCTCCCACGTCCAGTAGGCTGTAAAGTTCTGAGTGTGATAACTGATGGAAATAAAGCGCTCTGCAGGAAATTAGTGCCGCCGCGAGGTCACACCGCCTCCGAGGACTGGGCTGAAGTTTGACCTTAGACCTCCAGATGAAATCCAGGCTGTTGTTTCCACTGGGGATGGACTGGGAGCGTCTGCGCTCTGGGATCGGGTCAGAACCGGCTGAAATGATGCGACTCTCAAAACGCAATGGCGCTTTTCCTCTTAAAGTCAAAAAATGCAGGAATCACAAACACACTGCAGTTCAGGGCTCAGAACATCCGAGACGTCCATCTCTACAAACCACGAGCGATCAGTATCCCTCCATTTCTCTCTGCATTTCTTTTTTCAGTTCGCTTACTCTCTCTCTCTCTCTCTCTCTCTCTCTCTCTTTCTCTCGTCTCTTAAGTACAAATGAAATCTGATAAGAAGCAGAACAGCATGAACTGATGAATGATTATCAGCAAGATGGACGGAAAAGTGGAAGAAAAGAGAAGTGATTAAATGAAGAGGGGGATAAATGGACAGAAAAATAGATTAATATTTGGATGAAAATATGATGAATGGAAAATAGATGGAGGGGCAGATGGAAATGAATGATAGCTTAAATGTAGAGATAATATATACTGAATATATATAGATGAGTGGATGTATTAATGGATGATTAGAAAGATAAATAGATGGACTGATATATGGGTAAATGGGAGGTCTGGGGAATAGAGAAATGGATCAATAGATCAAAAGAATTGACAGATTAATGGATGGAAGAATTAACTGGAAGGAAGTTTCAATATTCCTGAAGCACCACAGAATTGTTTACATACAATATAAAATCCATTGATAGATAGATAGATAGAGGCTAAAAACTTCTCAGCATTTATCAGGGAGCAGGAAACGGAGAAGCTGTTGAAGGAAACGCCTAGCACACCATGCTTCTCATCTTTCACACCATCTGATAAACTTTCTGTGATCCATCACACACACACACACACAATCCGTGAGGGGAGGTGAAGGTGCTGAAAGGTGTGTGACGCAGCTCGACCCAAGAGACGTGAGCTCAAACCTTCATCTTCCAGATGTACATCAACAGAACCAAGAGGTCCAGCTCACGACCCCGAAACGCCAGAAAAGTGTGT
>JAAGKR010014395.1:0-11834 GCA_011419295.1 Clarias macrocephalus
TATATATATATAAAGAAAAAAGAGAGAGAGAGAGAGAGAGAGAGAGAGACTATATTGCCAAAAGTATCTCTCACCTGCCTTCACATGCACATGAACTTGAGTAACATTGAATTCTTAATCCATGGGGTTTACTATAATGTTGGCCCACCCTTTGCAGCTATAACAGCTTCAAACCTTTCCACAAGGTATAGGAGTGTGTTTATGGGAATTTTTGTCTATTCTTCCTAAAGCACATTTGTGAGGTCAAACACTGATGTTGCAAATAAATAAAATATATAAAGTAAGAAAGTAAAGTAAAGAAGTAAGTAAGTAATAAGTAAGTAAGTAAGTAAAAAAGTAAGAAAGTCATTGAGTAAAGTAAGTAGGTAAGGGGAAGTGGGTAAGGTAAAAAAAAGTCAAGTAAATAAATAAAGTAAGTACATAAGTAGGTAAGGCAAATAAGTAAAGTACACAAGTAAAGTAAAGTAAGTAAATTAAGTAACATAAGTAAGGTAAGTAAGTAAGCAAGTAAATAAGCAAGCAAGTATGTAAAGTAAGTTAGTTAAGATAAGTAAGTAAGTAAAGTAAGTAGGTAAAGTATGTTATGTAAGTAAGTACTTTAAGTACAGTAAAGTAAGTACATTAAAGTAAGTAAGTAAAGTGAATAAAGTAAAGGGGGTTGTAAAGTAAGTAGGAAAGTGAAGTAAGTAAAGTAAAGTAGTAAATGAAGTAAGTGAGCAAAGTACTTAAGAAAAGTTATTAAGAATGTATGTAAGTGAAGTAAGTTAATTAAATTAAGTTAGTAAGTAAAATACTGTATGTAGGTAAAATAAGTAATTTAACTAAGTAAAGCAAGTAAAGTAAAGTAAGTAAGTAAATAAAGTAAGTAAAGTAAAGAAGAAAGTAAAGTAAGTAAAGTAAAGAAGTATGTAAAGTGAAGCAAGTAAATGAAGTAAGTAAGCAAAGTAAGTAAGCAAATAGATAAGAACCGTTATTAGGGAAGTAAGTAAAGAAGTACAGTAAGGACAGTAAATAAGTAATTAAGTAAGTAAAGTGAGTAAGTAAGTTAGTAGACAAGTAAAGTAAGTAAAGTAAATTGAAGTAATTAAAGTACGCAAGTAAAGTAAGCAAATAAGTAATTAAAGTAAGCAATTAAGTAAGTAAAGTATGTCTTGTAAGTAATCAACTAAGTAAATAAAGTACAGTAAGTAAGTAAGTAAAATAAAACAAGTAAGTAAAGTAAATAATTAAGTAAAGTAATTGAATCCAAAATACTGGTAGATGGATTTGACACAAAAAAAATGTTGGTAGGTGTATTGTCTCTCGCTGAGGATGAATGTGTGATCTAATGATGGTATATCCCTGATGTCCTGAATTTAAATGTGTATTTGTGCACTGTATCAAAAGAAAACTAATTGCAAAGGAAGAGGGGGAAAAATGGGTTGGTTTGCTCCAGACTAAAAGCAAAAAAGAAGTTAAGAAAGCAAAGAGTGGACAGACAACTTAAAACTAATTAGAAAACTTTTTATTTTATTTTATTTTTATTTTTAGAAAAGGAATATTATTAAGCATAGTAATACTATTTCTAATACAACAAATGACTCCTTAACTATTTCTAACTATTATTAACCTTGTATAATAATACGTAAATGTTTACTCTCTAAACACACTTTTTCTAAACTATAACAAGTTACGTTAATGTCTAATCACATTCCTGGCCATAATTTCCAGCATTTAATAACACTGTATGAACGCACCCACATAACCATGATGATAATCATATTGTGCAGAGATCATTACTTATACTTTGCCAGCATTTTTCTGGTTACTGGTTTTTATCGGCATGTTTACCATTTCAATGTTAAAATCCTAATAAACTCTTTATACTGGTTCCTAACAAAGACAACAGAACCACTGCTCTTACTCAAAAGTATCTCAAACAGTAACTTAAAACATTTATTAAGAAAAGCAAAAAAAAAAAAATAAAAATTGCTTACGTGACTAAAATAGTGCTTCACGTTATTGTTTACCAACAGGCGAGATGTTGCGACTAAGCAGATGTATTACCATCACAATCTAGCGGGACTTTATTTGTGAGCTTCTGTTCCTGCCGCAAAGTGTTTGCCAGATAAGAGCAGGGTGCCAGGTCTCATCAATGGGAGCACTTATCTGCGAGTGGAAGTAGAAGCGAGATTGCACTTCAATCCACATGACAATTGCGCATTATCTTAACCGCTTTGAGGTATTTTCGCTAAGAGCAACTCTGCTTAGGAATGCTTTTTATGTACCTCCTGAGAAGAACTTCTGCATTCAAATTGGGGGGGGGGGGGGGGGGTTGTTGTTGTTGTTGTTTATTCATTCTACACGGTGATCTGACTTAAATTGCTACAGAAAATTCAAAAGATATGCCCTTTCACGACATACTTAAATCCTGCCTGCTTTTTCCTTGCTGCAGAAAGATAAATCTACATTTGTAATCTTAATCGCTCCTGACGAATTAGGAAACGAATGAGTTAGCGAAACCCGTTCCAAACTTATTTAGTCGCGTACATATCTTGAGCCCAGGGAAATTTCCTGATAAGTACTTCCTGGATGAGTCTCACTTAATTTGTGGGTTAGGAGTACAAAAGGATGTGGAGTGCTTTAAAATGGCAGGGTGAACCACAGCATGCTGCAGGATGCAGATGTAGTACAATACCAGCTCAATGTACTGTGCAAAGGAAAGCAATCTTATCACCTGCATTCATACACAGAGTGCATACAGTATATATGTTATGTTATCATTTTATTTTTTGTTTTGTTTTGTTGTTTTCTCTGCCATTAAAAAAAAATCCTCACCAAAAATGTGTTTTTGTTTATTCACAATAGAAAAATACAATTGCACAATAGGAAGAATGAGAACAGCAACAGAATGAGTGGACATAGTTCAAAACTAAGGGCATGAGAAATAGCAAGGCAACAATAGAATGGTTTAGATCAATGAATCAATCAATGAGTGAAAAATAGGCAAAGATGTAAATTAATCTAATTATTATTATTGTTATTTATTATCAATTATATGATGCAAAAAATGGCCCTCATTTTTTTGTAGTTACTGACCTAGGTTGTTCAAATTGCACATCTTGGTAGAGGAACTCTTCCTCTATACAAAGCTCCTACTTGACATAAACGCCATGCATTTGCACTATCCTTGAACCCAACTCTCAAATTCTCCTTGAAAACCTAGTTTGTCGCAGTTGATGGCTTCGTACTGTAGTGGTTATGGAGATGACACCATTGACAAGAGCAGTGACAAAAGACAGTTTTATAGTAATGGAATTGTAAAAATTGCCTCATGATTTGAATCAACCAGTTTCCTCTGGGTACCCACAGTCCAGTGACATGCAGATTAGGTTAATTGGCATTCTCAAATTAGTGTGTGTGTGTGTGTGTGTGTGTGTGTACTTGTGTGTGTGAACGTGTGTGAACGTGTGTGTGTGTGTGTGTGTACGTGTGTGTGTGTGTGTGTGTACATGTGTACGTGTGTGTGTGTGTGTGTACGTGTGTGTGTGTGTGTGTGTGTACGTGTGTGTACGTGTGTGTACGTGTGTACGTGTGTGTGTGTACGTGTGTGTGTGTACGTGTGTGTGTGTTTGCATTTATATTATTATTATTATTATTATTATTATTATTATTATTATTATTATTATTATTATATAGAATAAACTTGCATCCCTCTATACATGGCAAGGTTTTTTAACACATCTGATGGAACTTAATCAACAAACCCTAAATGATGATTACGGTGTGAATTCCACAATCCGTCAGCACGCCATAAGAAATGTTCACATCACTGAAACCTTAAGAAGTTCCAAAAAAGAGAACGTGCAATCTCCTGAAAATTTACAGATTTGAATGTGTCACAGCACATTATGTGATGATTCTTATGACTGCGGCACACCACTGGTCACTCTTTACCCAAAGCCATGCTGTCACTTCACCCAGATGTTCCGCTGATGAACAACAAGTAAACTGAGCTCATGTGAGAGACATATGGACAGTGACAAATTTATTATGGCCATAACATTAGATAAATGTGTCTGTCTGCATCACCTCAAAGACTCCACCATTAGCCATGAGCTCATAGAGGAAGAAAGCGAATTCCAGGCTGCTTAGCAGCTGGTTGAGCTGCTGCGTCTGCACTCTGCCTGCGTTCGGGCTATTACATAATTAAATTTGGACTTGGATGTTGCTTTTTAAGAGATTATGGCAGCATATGGTTGCTTGAACAGGTGCCAGCCTGTGAAATAGAGGTTCTTTCATGACTGCCGCTCTCTCGCTGTCTATCAGCTTTACAGAGTTTATTGAAAATCAGGATAGGCTCGCGTGCCAGAAGCTAATGAATTGGTGTTATGATCTTGGGCCAAAGGATGCTGGTGAGTTATAATTTAGGATTAACATCTAAAAAAAAAAAAAAAAAATGCAAACAAAATTGAAGTCATAAAAGTGTCCAGGGCCTTGAGGTTGGGTGGGGTTTCAGTTTATGGCAGCTTAAACGTATAAAATACTAAAATGGCACTTAAAAGAAATCTATGTATGTATGTAATTAAACAAGCTCTGCTTGTTATCTGAATTCTCAAAATGATATGGTTCATTATACCACAGCATTTTTTGAATTCTTCCTACTGATTTTGGTATCCAAATTTTTTGGTATACAAATTTTCTACAAGAGTAGCTGTGAACGACGATGCAAGGCATATCAGAGATTTATAATTATGCACTCATTTGATATCATATTTTATCATTTCTATGGTGATAACACATTCACTTTATGAACAAATTATATATATATATATATATATATACACAAATGGAATAGTTGATATTGAGGTTTCAGTAAGAAGAGATTTTTTTATTTATTTAGAAGGAGTTTCCAGTGCTTATTAGAGCTTAGTAAAGTCTTTCCTCTCTGTGAAAGTCCTCATAGATAACAGAGGTTACTGTCCTTGACAGATGAAATTGCACATTGGATTTTTCATTAACGTTTAAAGAGAAAAAAAAAAGGTGAATGACTTTATAGCTGTTATATTATGAGCTATAACAGGATTCAGCTTTATTTATTTATTTAATTATTTATTCATTGTACTATAAACATACCATAAATGAACAAAAAGTAACCTACATACTAATGTTCTTTAATGAATAAAACCTCATTGGGAGTTACAGTATTATCGCTGTGGTATAATAAGAATAAAACATCTACAATATGAAGTGAAAATAACCCACCATGGAGAGGCAAAAAACTGATTATTTTGATAATTATTCAAATTTTATGTTTATCTACATGTATATATCTACTGTAGTCCTTATGCTTTTAACAGCCCTCCATGTCTTCTTCTCTCTCTATTACCCCACCCTGCCGTTCTCCAACCCACACACAGCATTCCAGGGTGTTCTTTTCCCTCTCTTGTCCCTTCCTTCTATTTGAAACATTGCTCCTGTCATCCCCTGGCCAGAATATATCACCTCGCTCTGTGCCGGCTGCCACACGGGACTCTGCAATGTTCGAAGTGGTTATTCCAGTCATTATTGCCCGTTAAATCCTGTGGCGGTCGTAAAGACCCTCACAGGTCCCCGCTCTGAGCCGGAAGACGTCCGTTCCGACACTTCTTTACGAGCTCTCCCAGTCGCGCATCACTGCATTCACATCCTTCCACGGCTGGGATGGACAGACGTTCATTACACCTCCATCCGTCAGCTCACTTTACTCTCCATCCTGCTGTGATTTAATCCTCCCCATCATCTAAAGTGACTGCTCTCTCTCTCTCTCTCTCTCTCTCTCTCTCTCTCTCTCTCTTGCTGACTCAATACACAGAATACAGCTGTCATTATCAAGAGGGTTAGTGTAACACTCTGTCTCACCTGTCTCTTGCTTTGACAAATTTATGGCATGTTTCTTGAAATTGTCATACTTTACAATCCCATTATGCTGAGGAGTGAGTTACTCTCTCTCATAATTCCTGATGGCTCTCTGCCGGGCCTCTAACAGGAGCCGCAGAGGCTGTCATCGTCAAGTCTGCTGTGCTATATTAAGCCAGAGGGACTGATTTGACTTCTTTAATAAATTATTTTTTTAACTTATTGGATGCATAGCTGTCCAGAGTTTGGTAATTGAATCCACTCAGTGTAACAGAATACGTTATACGGAGAATTAACTCACTAAGTAAAGTTTTTTTTTTTTTGCGTCTGGGGTTTTTCAACAACGGAACCCAAGGTAATGACATGAAAGTTATTTTTTATAACAGGAACTGTCAGATGAAATGATTTTTTTGCCCGAAATCATAGAGAGATGTTAGGCACAGTAATGTTGAGTAAAAATTGGTTTGAAATTTGTTAATTTTTATGTTGTTGTAATCTACACACCATTGCCTTGTTTGGTTTTATAGACAGATAAATTATTATTATTATTTGCTGTTGTTGTTGTGTAATGTGTTGAATAACGTGTGCTTGGATGCAACAAAAAAAATTATAAATATATCTATATATAGTGTATGTTTGTATGTATGTATGTATATATATATATAAAACTATCGCCTATACCACTTTAACCTGTGTATCCAGGGTCACGTCACAGGTGGCCTAGAGCCTATCCCAGCAGACTTTGGCCACAAGCTGGGGTACAATGTGTTAACCCATTGCAGGGCACACACACGCACGCGCACACGCACACGCACACGCACACGCACACGCACACGCACACGCACACGCACACGCACACGCACACGCACACACACACGCACACACACACGCACACACACACACTAACAAATCAGAATATTCAGTGGAAATGCACCAAGCATGGGAAGAACATGCAAACTCAATGCACACAGAGACAGGAATCATACCTGGCCAGGAATCAAACCCAGACCCTGGAGCTGCAAGGCGACTCTGCTAATCACTAAGCCACCATGCCACCTTTATATCTATTATTATATAATATATTTTTTTTTACATCTAAATACTACTATTACTACCACTACTAGAAGAAGGAAAAGAAGAAGACAAAGGCAAACAAAGAAACAAACAGACAGAGACACAGACAGACATCCAATAAGCTACTTACTGGATTTTATGAACTAACCTTGTGTTAAAGGTTTGACAGTTTAATAAGCAGTTGGGAGTAATAAAAATCATAGAACATAAAGACATCCTCATAATACAAAATATGCATACCCAATATGTGCCAGCAAAGGCCTACCAGCTGAGAACAAACAGCAATAAAATATCTAATATCTAATAATCAAATGAAAGAAGGAAAAAAATCCAATCAGCTATATTGGACATTATGGAGTTGGTCTGTGTTAAAAGTATTGAGTACATACTGTAATTTATCACAATATCTATATTATATCATCATATTGGCCCGCCTTACCAGAAGGTTAAATCCATATCCCAGAAAGCATAAACCATAAACACAGTCCACAAATACACTCTAGAGAGGCATTTACTTCTTTCTCCATCTCTTGCTCGCTCTCAAACCCTCAAACCTAAACTTGAGTACAGTCCCCATAGACCTGTTATAATGGACAGAGAGAGAGAGAGAGAGAGAGAGAGAGAAGGGGGCGGGGGAGAGTGAGAGACAGTGAGACCCCCAAGACATTACCAATTACAGACATGACTGTACAGAACAGTCATGACTCTACAGAGGCTGTCCTGCTGTCGGTGTGTATCTCTGTGTCTCTATATGACTTGTGAATGAGATTGTAAAGAGATTCAAATTAAATGAATTAAGACAATTAACCAACCAATCAAACAACACAAAATTGAGAGTTTAAAAGGGACCCATTGATGACAACATGAATAATAAATAATACAGTAAAATAGCCCTGAGGTTTGTACTGTCGGTAGCACTTTGATTATTATTATTTTATCTATACAACTATGTATTTTCATTTTTGTATTTTTTTGTTTACGTTTATTATTAATCTTAGATTATGTAGCACAGCTGTTGCACAACTCCCTGTGTATACGATGTTACTATAGAAACAACAAGCGTTTCTAATATGAGCACACTGGGCAGCTGTCCAAGCCATGAGTTTATACAGTACAATAATAAACCACATCTTCTGACCAATCAGATTTCTGTATACGGTATGAGTATATTTGATATATATTCATGTTTAGCTAGATAGAGAGAGCAATGCTTGAGTCTAAAACCTATTAAGATTTTTTTTATATATTTTTTTTTTACAAATGTCATTATTTACTAAAACATTTTTCCTAGTACTATCAACTATTTTTTTTTCATGATAACTACTACATACAGTATTGACATACAGTATTTACCTTGCAAGGTATGCTATTAAGGTTATGGTTAAGTATTTAATTAATTATTTATCATAATTATTAATATCTGTAATAAAATCTCAATACATAATTAAACATCAATAATTCTGAAAAATTGTAGCATTGTGACACTTATTACTTTTACGTCAGTGAGTTTGAGCTTTAAAATCCTTAATGCAGAGTAGAAAACAATGAAAAAAAATGTTAAAGAAATTATACACAATGACCACTCATGAAGCTTCATCATACAACTGTTTAAAAAAGTGTTTTGCAGCACTAAATTTAAGAAAATATTACATATCTGACAATATATTGACTTTTATTTTTTACATGAGTTGATGATTCAGTTTTCTAGTCGAGAATGAGCAAATTAACAAAATGTTCTTAACTAGCATCAATAATTATGGGATAAGAAGAGAAAAAGAATGTAATGCACTTATCGGTCAATAACAAAATACAATTGAGTAAAAAATGAAAAGTAAAAATGAGAGAACTGAATGAAGAGTCTTCTGTTAGTGATCTTAGGGGAGCTCAGAAGACGCGAGTTCTTGTATAGTATTCCAAATATTTCATTTGGGAATATGTCCAGGATTGAAAGTCTATTTTTTTATTTATTTATTTAGTTTTTTTGTATAACGAATGATTTATGGGAAGGCAAAATTTTTATTTTCAACATGAGATCTAAAACAAATTCTCGAATCAATGCATGAATCAGATGATTCTAAATGACTTTAAAGATTTTATTTCGAGTTGAAATGAAATTAAACAGACAATGCCACCTTAATCATGTAATCACTCATGTGAAAAATACTGAACTTTTTATTCACATACAGTGAAATGAAGTCCAACTGCTCTGTCCAGTCCATTTAACAAAACGTTTGATGCTGTATAAAATGCTTCTCCCTCAGCGGGTAGTGGCTTGTTTAGGAGTTCACTGCGCTATTTTAACCATTCATATGAGTGATTACAGTTTGAACTCTCTCTTTATTTTAGGTCTAAATGAAATGTTATTTCATGCTTATATGATTATAATTTGAGATCGAGTGTAATTAGACATAAAGGGTGGAGACTGAGGTGTGAGTCTAGTTTATTTGTATCCTATCCTCTTTTATAGGTAACTTGTTTTAAGCAACAGAGATTGCAATTATCTACAGGAGTTGTCTTTTAAACATCATTTCTTCTGTGCACTTTACCACGCTTTGGCCATATCCACCCTGTGCTCGGTGAAAACTGACCCAAATGCCAGTATTTGGTATCCTGGTGTTTGCTTTGTCAGTTGGCGTAGTGTCTGTTTGCATGTACGTGCTTGTGTATTTGGAGGAAAAAGACAAAGATAGACAAAGGAAGGTCAGGAAGATGACACAGGTTAGTGTGTGTGTGTGTGTTTTTTTTTTTTTTTTTAATGTAGTGCTGCGGGGCATTAATGTGCCTCTGCCTCTGTGTGTGCCATTCTAAAGACAGGAAACCGTCCTTGTTTGTGTTCTTAGCTGCACCCTCT
This sequence comes from Clarias macrocephalus, assembly GCA_011419295.1. Classification (NCBI taxonomy): domain Eukaryota; kingdom Metazoa; phylum Chordata; class Actinopteri; order Siluriformes; family Clariidae; genus Clarias; species Clarias macrocephalus. The sequence goes on from JAAGKR010014395.1 coordinate 9,803, forward strand.
TCCCTTAATTCACCCATTGTGGAGCGGCGCACTGGTGACATCACCCAGCCGGCGGCGTTTGATGTGTCAGTGCTGAAGGAACCACTTATAGCAATTAGGATATCCTTGAACAAGCGTTTGCGAAACATTGGCTGCTTTTTGGCATTTGCCTCCCATCCATGCCTACTAACGAGCAGGGTTTGATCTGCGATAATTACTCTCGTGCCAGCCTCTCGGCACTGACAGTTCTCTCCCTGGAGAGCTGCTCGTGCTGCGGCTACTCACTGATTGCATCAAAGTGTCAGAAATTGCAACATCAAAAATAATAACTGATTCTGCCGGGTTTGCCTCGGTTAGAATATTTTCTGTAAAAAAAAAAAAAAAAAAAACTCTAATTTGTGTCTCTGGAAGCAAGTTTGTGTATGCATGTGTATGAGAGAGAGAGAGAGAGAGAGAGAGAGAGAGAGAGAGAGAGAGAGAGAGAGAAAACAAGAGAGAGAGATTAAAGCAAATAAAAAGGGAAGGGCAGTCACTATTGAACTACTATTTACATTCGACAGATCATTCTGTCTGAAATGGATCAGTGTGTTTTTGTTGTTGTTGTCATAAAAACATGAAGACTCTTTTTCTCATCATCATCTTCATCGTCCCTGTTTAATCTCAGTGTGTTAAAGCTCTAAGTTACTGATCGGAAGGTCAACAGTTCGAGGCTCAGCTCCACCAGGTTGATGTTCTTGGGTCCTTAACCCTGTCTGCTCCAGGGACCCCATATAATGGCTGACCCTGCATTCTGACCCCAACATACAGTACAAACAAAAAGCTTGGATATGCAAAAAATGAAGAATTTCACTGTGCATTCATGTATATGTGGCGAATAAAGTCTGAACTGAATTTAACTTAAGCTTGTGAGGCTTTAAACATCTACTTTCTTTTTCCTTCCATTTTCCATCACGCCTTCCTTATTCCTTATAACTGTGCAAAAACATTGAAAATGAGTCCTAATAATTATGTCATGAAATGTCAGATGGTTTATCTGGTTCGATATTGTACATATGAATTCATTTCTTGAACAAACTTGAGTCTATCCCGCTGATACCACGTGTAAGACAGGAATTCACCCTGGATGGAACGGCAGTCCATCAGAGTCTATCGCAGGCATATTCTGATAATCATTCAGACCTGAGCAATCAAAAGAAGAGAACCTTATATAGAAACCTATACACAACAGGTACTGTAGAACAGCATGAGCTCGGAATCAGGCTGTAGTTGCTGAACAATTATATTGTCAATTCATCATAAACCAAACCATACAGAAGGAACATGACATCACTTTCTGCTAACACAATCTAAAATTGGTTTAAAAAAAAAAAAAAAAAACATTTATCATCATGTACAACTTCGGACGTCCTTTCCCATTCCACCATCTTGTCTGCATCCTCTGACCTCGCATGAAGGCACGTTAATGACATTTCTAATACATAATCTCTCCCTTGTTCTGAGCATGTTCTTTTCTCCTGCCGTGTCGGTATGGCTGTAATTACCAGCGTTAGGGAGTGTAATTTGCTATGTCTTGCATGCTTCGCTGTCTCGCTAAAGACCATTTGCATTACACACTCGTCGGGCCGGGGCGTTCGGACGCTCCGTGCGAACATTAGCGCCTGGGATTAGAAGGCACAAGTGTGTGTTAAGGTAGTGAATTGAGACAGACAGCGAGGCAAGGTTTCACGAGAAGGAATGTAAAAATCATCAGCGCGGTCTGATGACTGAGCAGAGTGAAAGACTCAGAGGCAAGGGGAGAGGTGACATACACTGATTTCCCTGAAATCACACACACACTCAGACGAGATGATAAATGTGCTATTAATGAGACGTCGTACATTTTTTCCATTCTTCTTGTGCTTTATTTTACTCACTCTGTCTAGGATCATAGGTCTGAGCCATTTTCCCACCTTTTAGTGTGTTTGCAGAGTGTTTTGGGTGGTGTGTGTGTGTGTGTGTGTAGGTGTGTGTGTTTGTATGTATATGTGTGTATATATATATATATATATATATA
>JAAGKR010014396.1:0-11834 GCA_011419295.1 Clarias macrocephalus
TATCAGCATGAAGAACACCAGTCCCAGAGACGTGGAGACAAAAAGGAGAAAGTCCACATTAAACGAACAGTTTTCTTGAGCATATTTCTGCAGGAACTTGGTTTCATCCACAGTTTTACACTGTAACCTTTCCAATGAGCTATCACGAAAACTGACCTGAACGTTCTTTTCATACTTTGCCCAGTTGGTAATCCAAGCATTGTCACAGCTACAGTGTAGAAGTGCGTCTTTCAGGATAAGATAGCAAAGGTTTTTCAGGGGCTCTACAAAGTTTTCCATCACACTGAACACATCGTCTGCATGCAAAAACATGACTTTTAGTGACTTCAGGTCTCTGCTCAAGTCTTTCTCCAATAAAGGTACTGAGCAAAAGGACATATAGAGATACTCCAGATTGGACAAGTTGCGAAAAATCACATCAAGACCAGACTGCCGAGACAAATCTACATTAAAAAGGATCAGACTCTTCAGGTTGACCAGTTGGTTCAAATCTGTCAAATCCATTTGTGCTTTCTTGTGATTTGCTTTGATCATAAAATGTCTCAATGACTTGAGGAACTGACCAGGAAAGGACTGACCACAGAGCAACTGCTCTGTCTCTGCAGTTAATTCAACAAGAGATTTGAAAAGTGTATTCTCACAATCCTGAAAAGTCACAGACTGGCCACAAACATTGAGGCTGAGACCCACCTGGGATTTCTTGCTCTTACTTAAATTAAGAGTCATTGGTCGTATTCCAGAGCTGATGGACAACTTAGTCACGTTTTCAGGAAGGCTGAGGTTGATCTGGATCTTTGACGGTTCAGAGTAGGAATACTGAAAAACTCCCAAATTTACAAACTCTACAGATGTTAAAGGAAGTAAAGTCAGTGGCTCAATCCTACGCAGCTTATTTTCTTCAAGTATGAGAGTTTGTAGGTTAGATAAACCGAAGAAGGTAAAGTTTGTAAAGTGAGATATTTTATTATAACTGAGGTCCAATTTTTTAAGCAAACTTGTACTGTTAAATGTAAAATCTTCAATATGTTCAATCTCACTGTAAGTCCAGTACAGTTCCTCGAGTTCTCGTAGGCAGCTAAAATGTCTGGCGCCAATTCTTATAAAATTGTTTGTAAAAAGAGTTACTGTTTTGAGTTTTGACACAAGATCGTTCTGATTTTCACACAGTGCCAGTGCCCTGTCCCTATTAATACTCTCTGGAGTAAGTTGCCAATGAATCCACAAATCTCTAAGGTTTGTCAGAACGTTGATGAATGTTAAATTAATTGCTTTAGTTGGCTCATCACAAGTCATATCAAAGCTTTTAAGCCCCATACATTTATCCAGATCAGGCACAAAAGAATGGGTTACATTGGGGAATGTTACAATGACCGCAGTTGTCGAAAGTTTATGTGCGGCTTCACAGATTTCTTCAAAGCTGCTAAACGTCTTCCTGAAATAATTTATATTTAAAATGTCAACTTTTGTGAATTCAGATTTTAAAACTTCAAATGCAGTAGAATCTATCTCTAACTTAGTAATTTTCTGGAAGTATTTCATCACTGTTTTATTCATCACTTCAATCAGATTAACGTAAAGATATACATTCTCAATTTCATGAAACTTAACATCAAAAGAAGTCCCGTTAGAAAAATTACAAGTTGGCTTCATACCAACAACTAAATTCTCAGCAAATATAGTTAAAAATTTTAATGATGATGACACAAATGTTAATCTGCACAACAAATCAGAAAAGTCTTTTGTGTTGTTAATCAATCCGAGACTTTCCAACTTCACCATCCCTTTGAACACATCTATTGTCATGGATGAGAGCTTGCAATTGAATATCGAAAGAATTGTGACGTTTTGAAGGTCACTGAAAATCTCAGATGAAAAGTCAATGTTAAGAGATTGTAAGCAATCAATTTCCAGTCTTTTTAGACTCAAAAGATTTTTAAAAGCTCCAGGGAGGACAGTGGAGACAGATCCTGTGATTTGTAATATTGTGAGCTTCGTAAACCTTGAAAAAGAGTTAGGATGCAGACACGAGTCCTGTGCAAGGTTCAAACAGAGGACCTCGAGATGAGACGGAATCCCAGCAAGATCGAGTGCCACATTGGAGACGCCTTTACAGTATCCTGATAGGTTACTTTTTGGACAATTACTTACTATTTTTTCGTCAATGTAATCTTCGAAGACAAGGCATTTTTCAGACACCCAACACAGCGTACACGTCAGAAGGCTCGTGAAAACAGCTGAAGAGAAAAGTTGCATGTTTTATCTTGCCGTGTTCAAGGGATCCAACAGAAGGTCAGACTTGTTGCCACGTCTTTTTTAACCGCAAAGATGATGATAACAATAAAAAATAGATATATTTCCTGAGACGGTAATTTAGAGCTTGTTTTTCTCTTAAAATACTCCACTGTATGTGCAGCTATCAGTAAAGATCAGCTTCACTGAGTTAACACATTTGTTGGAGCATCAAAATACACCAGAAACTCTTACTTCCTCTTTTCTCTTCCACATATGCAGATACACAGTGGCTTCTTCAAACCTAGATGTCTCTAAGGGATGCAATCATAACTGCCAAACTCTTTTAGACTGAACTACGTATGTTTTCTCATTCTCAAGTCAGATTAGTAAAGTATTAACAAATACTTCAAGTTCCATTCTTCAAATCTTACACAGATGTCACCAGATGTTTATCATCCTGTATGGTTGTAGAAAAGATACATGTCTTTTGAATAGGAGTGATTGATGAAGAATGGTTAGGGCAGAATGTATTTATGGCACTGCTAATTAGTGCATGGACACCATATTTCCTTTGCATGAGGTGACACTGAAAATGTGGATGGCTTTAAGACAGATAGTATTCTCCGCCTTCAGTGGTGCTCCCTGTACACTATGTGCAACTGAATGTGTTACATGTCTTTTTTTTTTTTTTTTTAGAGCACTTTTATTTTTGTAATAGACAAAGCAGCTTTATACAAATCTGGATACAGAGGCAGAGGCAACTGTGGTGAGGAAAAAGTGAAGTGACATGAGGAAGAAACCTGAAAAGCAGCCTTAAATGAGTGTCCATCTTTATTACCTAAAAGTCCTAGAGTGTTTTGTTATGTGTTTGATTACATTTATTCTGGTAAGTGTGTGTCAGGTTTGCTTCAAAGTACTGGTATCTGGCTTGTGTTTAACATGACTGCCCAACAGTTGAAACAAACACAATTATGAAGAACATAAAAAAATAAAAAAAAGAAAACGGGGCAAGGAAATAGTAGTATTAAATATCACAATTAACATGTTAATTTTTCTGAGGGTTCGTTTATTTAATGGTGGCATGGTAGAGTAGCAGTTAGTAGTAACTAAACACACTGATTTTTAAAAAAAAAATTCTTGTACAAGAAAATTGCTTATTTAGTTGAGCAGTTCAGAAATCTCTTGCATAACAGGTACAACTCACAAATTAATGGGAAGAGGACTTACAGTAAAAATCTTCAAGCTGGCAAAGTAACAATGCTGTGAAAAAGTATTTCCAAAATGCAGTTTAAAAGAAATCATTTACTAAGGGGAAAAAATTGTCCAATCTAACAGATTTCACTTGCCTCAGTTAAGGTCAGTGTTCATGATTCAACAACAACAAAAAACAGACTTATAGACTGGGGGTAAAAATGACATCCATGAGAGAGTTCCGAGGCAAACATTTTGGAGGGTGTGTGTCCCGTTACATTTGGCACAAAACTAACAAAGTGTTTCATAAAAAGAACATCATTACCAACAGTCAAACATGGTGGTGGTAGTGTGATGGTCTGGGTCTGCTTTGCATGTTCAGAACCTGGACAACTTGCCATAATTGTTGGAACCATGAATTCTGCCCTCTACCGGAAAATCCCGAAGGAGAATGACTGGCCATCACTTTGTGACCTCAAGCTCAACCGCACTTGGGTTATACAAGTTGACCACAGCAGGTCAATGATCAGAAACACACCAGCAAGTCCTCGTCTGAATGGCTCAAAAAAAGAAAAACAAGTTTGGTTAGTCTAATCAAAGACAATTATGCAAGAAAGAGTGGACCAAAATTCCCCCACAGCAATGTGAAAGACTCATTGCCAGTTATCGCAAACGCAAGATTGCAGTTGTTGCCGCCAATAACTGGTTGTGCCACCCTTAGGTTTAGGAGCAAAAAATGCTTTTTCACATAGTACATAGGTTGGACAGCTTTTTTCCTGTAATAAATGTAAATAAATCATTTAAAAACTGCATTTTGTATTTACTTGGGTTTTCCATGTGGAATATTAAAATTGGTTTGACGATGTGAATCATTTAAGTGTGATAAATATGCAGGAATCAGGAAGGGGCAAATACTTTTTGAAAGCACTGTACTGTATGTGGAATCGAAGCTTGTCTTAAAGGCATTATCCTAGTAGATATCCTGCTACTTGTATGCACACCGACTGTGGAGTTTGTCATCCAGAACGTGAGTATAATGTGATTGGGGCCAAATTTCGCAACCCTTGTTCCATTCCAGCTCAGCTGGATGTTCAGTTGACACTTTCACATGGAAAACCCAAGTAAATACAAAATGCAGTTTTTAAATGATTTATTTACATTTATTACAGGAAACAAGCTGTCCAACCTATGTACTATGTGCTATACACTCGTATAAACCTTCTAAAGTCACACTGAGCTAAAACATTTTTTTTTTCCAAAGTATGGTGTGTTTAGTACAAATTTATTTCCCAAGGAATAGTTGTCTGGCTAAATCCGATTAGCCATACGGCTAGTTCTGGTTATCCATATACAGTCGCTAGTCCTAGTGAAAGAAAAATTTAAGATTAAAATTTAGATTAACTGAGATTATTTTTTCAATCATTTTTGAAAGGCCTTAAAAATCCCACACTCTAAGACGTTCAGGAATCACAGTTTCATATCTCTCGCTTAAATTTTGACTTCTTCCCGTTCTCCTCGTGTCTTACTGTCCTGTTTATGATTTCCTCAGGCTTCTGGGAGTCAGGCAGGTTAGGACACTACATAACCGGTGGGCTCGGCAGGCTAAGACCAGAGCAATGTTTATGGATCCTGTCTTGCCATGTCCACCCAGTCACATTTACCTATTTACCCAGAGTATTTGGATGTACTGCTCTTGTTTTATAAACTCTATTTATGCTTCTTTTTTTTTTTTTTTACATATCTTTCATGGATATTTCACCCTCCTGCTCACCTTTTCAGGAGCAAAACCACATTGTTTGAAAAAGAAGTGAGAAAACCAAGATTTGCGCTTCCTCTTCTAAGTGCCTAGAATAGAACCAATCACGTCATACAGAACGGACCACGCCATACAGTACTTCTGCTTCAGAGACACTACAGGGGCTGACTCCAGCTTCCTTTTACACTGAGATACAGCACCACTATCTACTAGCTGTTAGTTATTATCTATTATTCTACAATGCTGCTGAATTTCCATATGCTGTTATCATTTCCATAGTAACAGGAATAAAAAAGGTGTATAACTGTGAACTTTTCTGTAAGGAGATATTAATTGAAGATTTATGAAAGGAGCCGCCAGTGTCAGAATTCATACAATCACAGGTACCTGAATGTTACAGTATGTTTTCTGACAATATAAAGTCTTTCAAGTATTTTTTCAATTTAATTGAATCCAATTTCCACCATCTCAGCGCACTCCTTCATCAATAAAACCCCAACGGTTATCATGATTCCCATTTTCATGAAAGTAGGTTATGTACAGAATGTCTGCGGCATCACCTAGATTTGAACCGACCTTCTGCTGGTAATGGGTCAAACGGACAGTATTTCAGTTGCAACATTTAGAAACCCAGCTCAAGTTATGTTTTGACAGGCAATATTAAATCTTAATAATTTTAAAGGACACAGTAGACACATGTCTCAGAGCTCTCCTAAAGTGTGTGTGTTGATACTCTAGCTGAAATACCTCTCAGATAAAGTTTTTTTTTTCTTCACTTCTTCTCCTCATCGGAACACACCATTTCAGTGTCTATGTAGTGTAAATGAGCTACTGCTGTGCCACACCTTCTCCACAGCAAGGCTCAGCAACAAGCTGGGGGTGGAGCTCTTCTTATATGAGGTCACAATAGGGGGAAATCTAATTGGCTGGTTTAAGCAGTCTGGTTTCTTCTGAGTGGGTAATGCTGCTGTGTAACGAAGCATGAGAAAAGATGCCGTTACAGGAGGTGGCTTCACGTGCCCCGATACCAGGGGAATCAGTGTTAGCTTTCACTGTCTGGTTGGTACAGTCGTTATTGTGTGAGGGCAGAGAGCAAAAGGAATATAAGGTTATTCTTTTAATAGATAAAAAAAAAAATGCTAGGGGTTGAAATTGTTCCTGTCATGTAAGAGGATTAAAACTCCAGCATAACCCATCATGTTTTATTTCTTATTTAGCTGTTTATCAAACCACTTAGGTTCTGACTGAGTGACCAGAAAGTTGAGTTCGGTTCAGCAAATGTATGACAATTTTTCATTGTCATTTTTATGTTGCACATCAAAATCAGTGGCGTTATCACATATATCCCTTAATTGGGTGAACAACCACATTCGGTAGCGTCTGTGGGATTGAAATTTGGAATTTCATTTAACAAAAGCCTTTAATTTAATATATATAAAACAGGTCAATTTAAAGGCACATTTATTTAAACACAAAAATGTGCAAAAATAAAAATATACAAAAAATAAATAAATAAACACACACACGCACACACATGAATTCCACAGACGCAACAATAAAATCAGTTCCACATTAAACCAAGAAATAAACAAACAGGACACGTATTGAAAATTTTGGCAAGAGCTTTTATAATTTTTATTGATTTTCATAAGCTTTTCTTTTTAAATGTACTTTTTTCTTTCTTTTTTTTTTGTACCATTTCATGTGTTTTTATTTTCCCTATTTGTAATGAAGACGTTTTTTTTTTTTTTTTTTTTTTTTTGTTAATCAGGTAAGTAAGCATTCACCTTCAAACATTCGTACCTTCAACAGGATAATGTTTTAAGTCTCGGTTTTTCTCAAACTTTGTTAAATTATTAGTTTATTAATCTTTTTCTTTACATGTTTCAAAAATATAAAAGGTAAATAATAAACATTCCATTGAAATATATTTTTATACAGTTCTGTTGTGTGTGTGTTTTTTTTTTCTTTTTTTTTTTCAAAACATATTATTATGACATTAAAACTGTGTCCAGCATCGGTCTTAATAGCATAAACCCTTCTCTGTTTGGATAACCGTCTTTCTCTTGCTGTTCTTTCTTTCTGTCTTCTCGACTCTGTATGAAAGGGATGAACGGACGAAGCACCAAATTCATCTGCACAAATATTTCAGCCGTATACTGATTATTACGTTTGTTTAACTTTTGCCAATTTGTGCAAAATAAAATTAAATGAGAATTGTTGGAAAAAGAAAAAGAAACTCCAAGTGCAGTGTGTAAAGTAGACAGAGGCACATGTATGATTTAATGCTAAAAAAAAAAAAAAATCAATAATAATAAAGACATTTCTTCCTTTTTCCAAATCTGAGCGAGAGAACGACTGAGAAAAAGAAGATGATGAAGAAAAAGACGGTTACCACATTCTGGCCATTTGCAAATAATCTGAGACTTTCATTTTTTTTTTTTTTATCCCGTGCATGCAGTATAATTCGATCTCAAACAATATGATAGAAAAACACAAGAACAAGGGATGCAAAAGAGCTTCTTTCTCAAAAATAGAGAAGGACATGAAGCAGAGGAGAGAAGGACGAGGAGGAATGCATACAGGAAAGAGAGAAAGAGTGGGTGCTTTATTTTTATTTATTCATCTATCTTTTTGCTCTAGTCCTCTCTGATATGTTACATATTTAGGCTTCGAGGAAATGTATGCACATGATGAGCTGAGTGCTGGATTAAGCCGTGTGTGTGCGTCTGTCTGCGTGTGTTTGGGGCAGGGGCCGGGTCATTTCACTTAGTTTCTCAATCAAAAACTCACACACACGAACAAAGTCGTTTCTATTTAAAGCTCTGTCTTGTCGATTGTTGGGGAAAATCGATTTCTTTCTCATGAAGGCAGGATTTGTAAACACGACGACAAGGGATCGTTAAAATTAAGACAAAGACGGAACAAATCGAAATTATTGCTTAAACTGGATGGCATGAACGGAAACAGGCTTCTCTGCGGAGCCTCAGTAAGGAGCGCCGCCTCGCTACCTGCATCACAGGTCATTTCGGGATGAATAAAAGTGAAAATAGCTAAACGGCACCATAATTATTTTAACCTGCTGATCTTCGGTAAAGATCCAGCGACGGCATCTTGTGTTTCGTGTCGGTGGTTTTATTTGTTAATTATTCATTATTCATTATTTATTTATTTATTTATTTATTTTTTACATAGCCCTTTTAGCAGCTTGACCTGCACTCTCCTCCAGCTCCTCCTCCTGCGGTTCATCTGCTTTTCAGCGCATGACTGTCCGCTAACTCGGCCTGAGAATGATGCCGACCCTGCATAGGTAGTTTCAATGTACTGTATATCAAGTACAGAAGGTCACGTTAAATACATCATTGGTCCAGTTTGCATTCCCACCCTCTCACCTTCCTGGAGTTCAAAATATTATTCAAAATAAAAAAAAATTTCAAAAAAGGGCGTGTGACGTAGAAACCAACATCCTGGTCTTTAATCCATTTAAACCTGAACAAAGGTCCTATTAAACTGCACTCGATAAAGAAGCAGCATCCTTTACTTTACATCTCATCAATTTCTCTTTCACCTTAAAATGGCTAAGGAAGACCTGAATCATTTCAGATTTCTAATTTCGTTAGGAGGATCAAATGAATCACAGAATGAGAGCAGCGTTTAGCTGAATGGAATCATGGCCATATTTTGGCATTTAAAGCACTTTAGGGTTGGGACGGAACAGAAAACAGACTGAAAAAGAAAGTCATTAATTAATGGTATTGCTCTTACACATCAGCGGTCGCTACCGTCATTATTACTGTATTGAGATGATTAGAAGATTAGATGGAAATGGAATGCATGGGATCATATAGGATACAAAAAGAAACAAAGATCAAATAAAAATACACTTCTAATCTCCTGGAAATGCTGCTTCGCTTGCGTGGCTACTATTTTTTTTTTTTTTTTTTTTGCGCAAAAACACGAACTGAAAGAAATGAAATGGATGAATTCCAAAACCTCAAGTTATAGACACATTACTGTGAAGAAGTCTTAGGTCACTGGAAGAAATTATATTTAAAGCAATTTTGAAATGGTGCAAAAATATTGTCAAAATGTTATTTAATGCAGTAATATCATGTGTCAGATTTTCTTCTGGTTTCTACCTAATTTACTTATATTAATAAAATGAAAAAATCTACCCATAAATTCCTTCCAGATGAATAATTTTCTTTTTTCGTATATATATGTCAATTAAAAACTCCAGTCACCTGTAAATTAGCGAGTACATACATACAGTACGGTGCAAAAGTCTTTAGCTTCCCCTCTTTTCTTCATAATAAATGATGTAGATTCAATTGATGAAATGGGAACAAATGGTTTACTGCAACAGTTAATATAAAACCTGGACTGACAAGACATGAGAGACAAAAAGGTCCTTCAAGAAGTCTGGAAAACTATTCCTCAAGATTACATAAAAATACAAGAAAGTCCGTCTCTTAGGAAGTGAAATATGAAGAAACGAGGGCTGGATCAAGCACAGTACTGTACGTCATTCAGCTACGTCGCGCTGGCAAGTCACACGTTATTACAAGCTGTATATCATGTTTTGCCATGATGCTCATACTAAACCTTAACATTTCCTCTATGGTCTGAGCGTTTGTTATTATTCTAACTGAAACATTACTGTTAGTAGTTACTGTACTTAGCTTTGCTCCAAAAGAACAAGAAGGAAGGATTTCAACTTTTATTTTTTGACATTTATGACCAGTGAGTAACAAATAATCTGCACCTGGTCGTCTATTTGTATATTTACTACAGCTTAAACCACTTCTTCACTGCTATTTTAGTGTGCATGGGGTTGCTAATGTATATTAGATGTGTGTGTTAATGACATTATAGTTTTCATCCTACAAAAAAATTCCTGGCTCGGCTCACTTACATTAAGGGATGCCCTTAGGATGGCATAAAAAAAGGAAAAAAAAAAACGGATAAAATGATGATTAACAGTGAAGGTGACTTTGGGAATCTTACAATAACGTAGCTCGGCCACTGCAGCGTGTCGGGTAGTGACTCTTCACCTGTGTAAAACTGCTTCACTAATTACAAACTATCTTTCTATATGAACAGTCTCAAGAATGAACATGTATTTAAAATGGACTGAATTTCGATAAAAAAAAATAAATAAAAAAAATAAGATTCATGTAACGGCAAAGTGAAATTAAGGGCAGGATTACCACTCAAGTGAGAAACATGAGAGGTGTGTCTTCCATGCCCATTAAACGTGCTACATTTTTAAAATTTATTTAATTTTTATGTTATCAGAAAATGAAATGCTGAGTGAACATCTATGTTTCCTAATAAAGGTTCTGTGAAGGTTTGATTCACAAATCCACATAAACGGTTTCTGGGGATAGAAGGATAGAACAAAACGAGCAGAGTTGAGGGTAGAATAAAATGGACAGATTACAGCGATCACTATGCGTCTTCCAAGCTTTGCATTCAGACGCAACAATAAATAATAATCAATAATGGTAGAAATTTGTATGATTGGATTAAAACAATGAAACAGAATTAAGTCTTTTATAAACGTAGTAAAAGCTACACAAAGCAAGAATAATTTTAGCTCGTAGCTTGTAGCTCGTCTGACTTCGGAAATCAAAGTTCAAATTGACTTTCCAACTTTTAATATCATTTTACACCGGGATCAGTAGCCCGTAAGGACCCACGGTGTCCCAGGTGTCACATGAGGTTTAAATGTTATGGAAAGTTACTTATTCTGCTTTATGCTTGACTTCAACTGATGGACGTCTGTGAAATCCAAACCCACGCCATAATATGGAGACAAATATTTCTAATATGGTGGTCTAGTATGGTAGCACATGTTGCACCACTGGCTAATATTAAAAAGCTTGTTTTTCGTTTCATGCTATTTAACAACTCTGATGATTTAATAACATCTTATGTTTCATATTTAACCTGTTCTAACTGCATATAACTAATTATCGAATAAATCGCTGTGACATACTGCATGTCGCATAGAGCTTTTGTTCTATCCCCTATAATTTTCCTACTAATACTTGGGTCTGGGTTCTTGCGGTTTAACAAAACTGTTCCACTGGACAGATACATTATTTTGCCTTAAAACACAACCGGTAATGACCTAAGACTTTTGCACAGTACAGTTTAACGCAGGTTTCAATTTAAGCTCTTAAAGCTTTGCGCTACAGAAATCTCTCTTTAAAAGTCTTTAATCACTAAAACAAGGAAGCCACTCAGACCTGACGATGGTGTCAAAGGTCAACTAAGTGCTTCTTCAGAGCAGTGTGAATGAAATGTAATTGCATGGATTGTGACCATCCGGCAAATGGTGGAAGAGGTAAATTCCCAGGAAGAGAAGGTTTAAGATTAGGAACAGAAAGGGATAAAAAATTAATAAAAAATCTGGGGGGAAAAATGGCATTTTGTTTGTTTTTGTATGAAAATGAAGAGCAGAACTAGTTTTATAGTCAATAGCAGGTATTCCTCAGGGGTGTCTACTATCTACGCTCTGACTGTATCTCACAGTCCTACATATATATCCCGCTTTTTAATTTCATTTAGTTAAACAAAATATAGCTTTTTTTTCTTATTTAAATAATATAACTTTCTAAATGTAGTTGCATATAACATAAATCTGCAA
>JAAGKR010014398.1:0-10624 GCA_011419295.1 Clarias macrocephalus
CGCGTTTATGAGACATTAAAGTTCACCAGCTGTGACTGTGGTTAGATGGAGGGAACATTTATCCGTAGATTCAGCTCCATGATAGTAAATACGAAAAACATGCACATTTACACCTGATTGAAATTCACATGATAGACAGAGGCGTCTCCATGGCAACATCGACAGCATCAGTCGGAATGAGCGCTTGTACAGGACGAGCAGTGAGTCAGAGCGTCGCAGGCTGCGCTGGTGGACTCGTTCGTGTCTCTATCTGCACTGATTCACAAAAACAGACGGAAAACTAAGTCTGCCTTCTGCGTCGCCTCATCACGCTAGCTAACGAGGCGCACTGATTAATAATAAAAAACTTTTTATTAACGTTTTAAAAGCTTATTTTAAAGTGTGCTTTATTCTCCTTATAATTTCTGCATTGTCATGCAGCGTTATAAACACGCCCACATTTCCATATATGGTCATATTGGTCATGCAGTCAGAGCTGTTGTGCAGGTTCTATCAGCAGTGCTCATCCTGTCTGCTGGTTCTAGTTTCTACTGTAGTGTGTTTTGTGAGTTCTGGTTTCGCTTTTAGTCGATCTGTTTGTGAGCCACATCTCAGGAACCTGCACAAGACCAACCTGCTCTCTTTCTCTCTCACTCACACTCACTCTCACACTCACACTCACTCTCACACTCACTCTCACTCTCACACTCACTCTCACACTCACTCTCACACTCACTCTCACTCTCACACTCACTCTCACACTCACTCTCACACTCACTCTCACACTCACTCTCACACTCACTCTCACACTCACACTCTTTCTCACTCTCTTTCTCACACTCACTCTCTTTCTCACTCTCTCATCTCACACACTCTCTCCCTCTCTCCCGCGCGCCCGGGGGCTCTCACTCCCCCCCTCACTCACTCTCCCTCTCTCACTCTCCCTCTCTCACTCTCCCTCTCTCACTCTCCCTCTCTCACTCCCCCCCCTCTCTCTCTCTCCCTCTCTCGCTGTGTTTAAATCGGTTCTTTAAACCTGCCTGAGTTTCCCGATGAAGCTCTCGCCGCCCCTCGACAGGTCAGTGGGATCAATGGAGATCAGGTAGTTGGATGTTTTGCTCTTCTTTCTCTTTCTCCCAGCTAGAAGAAACATCTGGAACAAGGAGTGATGTAATGAACCGCAGAACATCATCAGATATGTTAATCAGATTAAACATGTTAATATTAACGTGTCAATGTTATGGATGTTGAATAATTTTGATATACTGACGTTTCTCCAGCACTGACTACATGAGATTAGAACCATGTTGAACAGATGACGACACTACACTATAACTATACCCGTATTTATTTCACATTTCCCAGCTGAAATATCTTCTTAAAAGTCTCATACCGCTAGTTTCATAGTAATACTTTAGATAGAAAATTCAACTCAAGACATCTGAGCGTTTGTGTACAAGAGACACGAGTCTGTATTCAATAATGAGAGCGCTCATAAAAGAACAGCCATTAAACCAGAACACTCCATTAAACTGCACAGTTCTGTGAGTCCCAGCGTTCCCAGAGTGTTCCAGCTCTGAAGGCCGTCGAGTTCTCGGGCCGGTTCTGTCCACTGCGTCTGGATTACAGCTCTTATTAGCTCTGTTACAAACTTAAGGGCTCACAGATGTGGATGCAGTCGGACGCTGTGCGAACCAACAATGAATTTTTTTATATTAATGACAAAAATCTGTGAAAAATAAACAAATAAATAAAATAAAGAAGGAAAATAAAAATACAGCATGTTTAAAAGTTGTCACATGAATATTTTTCGGTTTAAATATAAACACGAGTAATCTCTGTCTGGCTCATTTTTCATTTTTGAAGCAAAACCATTTCTCAAAACAAATTTGATCTCATGGCTGGTAATCAGTGTCTCTGACTCTTGATCTAAAAATGAGAAAAGAAGTGTTTCTATTTCTGTCCAGACATGTAATTACGGGAACACAACAGTGCTGTAGCCTTCAAACCCAATAAACCCAAAGCTCTTTGATCGAAAGCAGAATCACATCAAGTGCGCGACTTTACTGACCTTCTTGCCGTCTTCTCTTTCAAGATGGAGGTAGTAGGTGGGATACATGCCCCGGTCCATTCCTTTCTTGTCTCTCGTGATCCTGCATTTAATGGTCACGCCCTGCGGCGCCGGCCTCAAGGTGAACTCCTCCAGGTCGCCCACGTCCACGCACGGCTCGCTGGCCACCGGGGTCGACGCTGAAGCTGCTTCCTGATAGATTGGAGTGAAGGCTGCTTTATATTTAATAAATATCACACTCAAGGTCGTGCTGCTGTACTGCAGTATCAGTTGTAGGCACGAGGGCGGAGCCCGCGTACTGAAGATATCACAGCCGTGCTGATATTCAGAACAGCAGCACGAGCTTGAGTGTGATATCGCTTTTATACAACGGTTCCACAAACACCGTTTATCATCATCAGATTGTGATGCGTTTCTTTATTTAAACAGTTATTTAGCTCCGCCCAGTGCTTCTGTGACTGGGTGTGAATGTGGGCGTGGTCAGGCAGCTGCTCTCTCCTCAGTACTGCGGACCGTACAGACCGAATCTCACCCACGCTGAGACACACTGTTAGTGTCATTAACCACTGGACAACACCTGGGACACGCCCAGTCACACACACAGTTACACATCACGGTGCTGTTACTGTCTGTTATCAGCACTCGTGTGGAATAACGCCCCTCGTCCAATCAGATCACTCGCTCTGAACTAACTGTCAGGAAATTATATATTTATATTCTTCTATATAGTAAAAACAGATAAATCTGGTCAAAAGCGAGACACAAGGCAGAGGAGGAGACACGGCGGTACTCAGTGTGACATTTTTAGCCATGGAGCTGAATCCAGGGCAGATTTTCAGCATGAGAGGAAGTGCTGCGTCCCTGAAGACAGAAATGTGAACATTCGTGACTAAAAGAAGAAGTGACGTCCACAGTGGAGAGAATATGTGTGCCATCTAATACACACACACACGCACACACACACACACACACACACGGTGGTCCCATAATCCTTTAAAGTGTAAAAGCTGCACGTCTTACGTCTTTACACAAACCTCCATCTGTGACTCATAAGAGGACAAGAAGAAAATGGAGAAGGAAAAACTCAAACTCAGAGCTGCAGTTTAACTTGAGCAGAGTCTACAGACGCTGTGATTAAACACACACACGCGCGCGCACGCACGCACGCACACGCACACACACGCACGCACGCACACATGAGCTAGGAGAAGAGGTAACTGTGGCGTGCGGTACCTTGCTGGACTTCTTGCTGGTGGCCGAGCCTGGTCTGGTGTTGCTGTTGAGTTGAGAAGAGCTCGAGCTCACTTCATCATCATCATCATCATCTTCCTCTTCATCAAAATTCATGCTGCTGGAGATTCCTGTAGAAACGGCGAGACGTCCTCGTGTCATAAGCACTGAACATCAACTTCACAAACAGACCAACCTGCAAACCTGATGCACACAGGATAATCTGACATCCTTAAAAAACAACACTCTGATTCTTCAACAAAACGAGCAGAGGTCGCCGCTGTGCAGCACGAGGGACGAGGGACGAAGGTTTGTAGAGTAACGTCACCGCCGGTACAGCGTGTGCTTGTCAGGTGTTACTGTGAGGATTTCATGATGCTTCGCTCACTTATTAGCAGCGTTTTAATACTTTTAGCCATTTTCGTTCATGGTCTTGGTTTTACACCTCTCACTGATTCCTGCAGGTGTTTAACCTCTCCAGGGTTCTCAGAGTCTCAGCACGTGCTCAGTCCTGTACCTTTCTTGAGCATGGTGACCCGCAGGTCCTGCTTGCTCTGAGCCTGAGACACGGCTTTGCTCTGGACCTCGGTGTCGCTGTCCGGTCCTGAGGAATGTCCCACCGTGAGAATCTGGATTTGGCCGCCCAGGTCCTGAGCATCGTCCTGGAACGCGGCTGATCCTTGAGATCCTGCAGAACGACCACAACATGATGGTCAGCCTCAGGGCCTGAGCCGCTCTCGGTTCTAACGTAGAACACACACAAACGCACAGGTATGCACGCATGGTTTCATGCATCACCACATGCTGAGACACATGCACAAAAAAAAGCCCTGATTACTGCAGTGCGTCTCTGACCTCCACACTGATCTTCCTCTCCACATCCCGAGCCCTTCAAATGCTAATGCGCTCTCAGATAATCGCTTACCGCCTTCCTGTGAGGTTCTCGCGTCAGCAGGGATTTTCCGTTTCCCTCAATTAGTCTACAAGCCGCAGAGAAACGCTCTGTCCCTAATGTTCCAGTCCAGCAGTTGTCCGATCACCTCACGCCTCAATTACGCCTCCAGTCAAGTCATTACATGTTAAAAGAGCAGGTCTGGTGCTGGTCTGTGACACGCGGAGCAGACGAGCGCGGGCTCGGCCTGGAGGACGTCTTACTTCAAACATAGTGATGTGATTGTAGGATAATTGGTGTGACATTTCGGGAACAATTACCACCAACACGGCTGCTGTTCCTGAGAGAAGATCTAACACCGCCCGACAAAATGACTCGATGTAATGAGACACACTCAAGTCCAGTACAAATTATGATTCTGATTAAAAATAGAGGAAAAGAGGAAAAGAAACAGACGAGACGGGAAGAGAGGCGTCGTCCTAAAACTCGTCTAAAACTGAAAACTCGTGTCTGGAAAAAGTGTCTCATTTCTTCCATTTAATGACTTTAGTGTTTTAATAATATGTTCTTATACAATATATCTGTAGAACGCGCGCACACACACACACACACACACACACACACACACACAGTTTAACAAGCTAATAATTTTGTAAATAAAATCTTTCTTTACAGTTATGTGAAAAAGAAAGTGAACCCTCCTTCAGTTCTGTTTTATTTATTAGTATATATTATGTAGCTTTATTTCTTGGAAAGCAAACCAACATTCAGGAAACAGACGAGAGAAAATAAGTACACCCCGATAATTCAGTTTGAGGTTAGGACTTGACTTGGCTATATAAAGAACTTTATTCTTTCTTCTGTAACATTCGGACGTGGACGCGCATCGCCCTGACCTCTGACCCCGTTACAGCCCAGATTTACGCGCTGGAGAGATCAGATCACCTTGTGTTTGTTGTCACTCAGATTATTGGTTTGCGTACAACAGACCACACAGTTCACATTTACCTGATTAATAAAACCTACAGCTGAAGAAGTTGCATGAAAATATTGAAATCTTCTTCCTCTTAATCACTGTGTTTAAACGTTTCATTCCATTTGGATGTTAAAATGCCAAATTTCTCATTTTTAACATCAGGACTCGTTTATAAAGCAGGTTTGGGGCGGAGCTACAGTATGTATGAGCTCAGGGGGCAGTTGTCATGGTAACGCTGAAATGATGAAATAAATCTGAGAGACGAAGAGGAGATTCTGGAATTCCTGAAAATCTTACTCAGGCGACTAATGTGAGCTAGCTTACTAGCATTTAGCTATGTGGCTAGCTAAGTTAGTAAATATTATTGCTATTCGACTGTTAGCGTTTAGCAGTGGCCGTGTTTTACACCTAAATCTATCTACCTTGTATGTGGATAAAACTCTAGAGACGTGTTTAGTCGACATCCAGTATTGTTTCTTCAGCCGAAAATAATGTTTTCTACTTGCAACGTCTTATTGCTAATATTTAAAATAATAGACAGATAGACAGATTGGCACCCTGTTCAGGGTGGACCCTGCCCCGCCCCGCCCCGCCCCGTGCCCCAAGTCTCCTGGGATAGACTCCTCCTCCATGACCCTGAATACAGGATTAAGGGGTATAGACGATGAGTGAGTGAGTGAGTGAGTGAGTGAGTGTGATGGACAGACAGACAGACAGACAGACAGACAGACAGACAGACAAACAGACAGGTCTGTGAGGTGTTTTGATATTGTTACATATCAATCCAGTGTGTTTTCATTGAAATGTTCTCAGTCTCAGTTCAGATTTCAGGACGCGTCCTGAGTCTAAATCAGAAGATCAAAGTGAGAAAGCTAACGTGATGTTTTTTTTTAATTATTATTTCTGAGAGTTTATAACCTGCAGGAGGACGAGAGCTCGAAACTGCCTTATAAAGCAGCACAGGACATCCGTCCCCCGAGTCATCATTCATTACACGCCATCATTTGTGCATCAGCTGTGGACTCGTGTCTCTGATACTGAAGTCTGATCTAAAGTCAAAATATTAATTGCTTGAAACTTGTCAAAAGCTGAAGCTAAAACGCATTAATTATGACAAAATAAGTGTTTAGAACGTCTGACTGAATGAAGGTGAAATAACAGAAGTGAGACAATGTTTCATACGGGACATGACATGAGAGACATGAAACACCGCTGGTATCAAAATTCCATCATAATACTGAGAAACATTTCCATTATTAAGATCACACACACACACACACACACACACACACACACACACACACACACACACACACAGCCCACAGTGTGAATGGAGAGTGATGTAACACATTCACCCTGACATTTCACAGTGCAGAGACAAAACATGTGCTGTTCATTAACACCTCGAGTCTGAGAGTTAAAAATAAGAAGTTGATGAGACGCTGCTGTAATCATCTCATAAACTCAGTAAACAATACTGAGTACACCGAGTCCTCGTCTCCCGCGTGCTACAAAATCCCAATGCGTGTCAGGCCTAACGCAGCGGTCAAGTCACACACACAGGCAGAGCTGGGAAAGGCACAAACCTCACACACACACACACACACACACACACACACACACACACACACACACACACACACACACTCCAGCTGACCTTTGTGCTTGCCCCTTTTCTCCTTCTTGGCGCTGCCCGTTTGTGGGGTCGATGAGAGCGGCTTGGATTTTTTGGCTGAGCGAGGAGCCTGAACCTCCACGACAGCCTTGTCCTCCTCCTGCTCAGCCTCTTGTACTACACACAGAAGGTGACGAGGGAGAGACACGAAGACGAGGTACAGTGCAGTCAGTGTGAACATGAAGATGGAGTTAGAGAAGTAGTTTTATTAGTTATCGTACATTAAACAAAAACACAGATTGAGTTCATTTGTAAATAAATATGCAAATGAGCATCAAAAACCCTTTTTTTACAGTGTGTTGAATCCAATAATGTCTGTTTTTGCTTGTTGTACAGCTTTTTAAATGATTTACTAAAGAAGGACCGACACTGGATTACAAACTGAAGATAAAGACGGAGATGAGGCGCTGATGAGGAACCGTCGTGTTTCGAGACGCGGCTCTGTGAGCGTAGCCAGTACAGACCAGTACATCCTCCCACTACAGACCTGTCAGATGTTTTACCCACTGAGAGTGTGTGTGTGTGTGTGTGTGTGTTAACAGAAGCTTTGCACGTTAACATTACCATCCCTGGGGAATTTAATGAGGTGATTTTTTTCACAAATAAAATCCACAGGAGCTCAAAACCTTCAGCATCACAGACAAAGCGTCTCTCTCTCTCTCACATCTCTGTAAGTCCAAACACCGTTCAATCTGAGACGCGAGACAGGGAGACGCTCCAGCCGTACGTCTCATATTTAGTTTAGACGGACGATGCCGACGCTTCACCGCGTACAGAAGATAAAATTCCTCCTCATCCCTTCAGCTGCTGCTGTTTCATTGCCAGTTCACATTTACACTTATTTTAATAAATTTAAATATGTAATGAACTAAGCAGCATTGTGAACACACACACACACACACACACACACACACACACACACACACACACACACACACATTGTGTAACAGTGTGTGATTTATTCCAGAGTGTCAGCCGGTGCATGATGTTATTTCACGCTGGTCTGAGAGCCGCGTTCCAGCCTGGAGGGTTTGGGCGGTTTGACTCTGGACGCGGCGCGGAGAGGAACCTGAAACACTTCCTACCGTGGAACACGGTGCTGCTGTTGCTGCTGAGATACGACTCGACGAGCGGCGCCTGCTCCTCACACTGTCGGGTTCTGCGGGTCCGAGAGCGCCCGTCCAGGTTCGACTGCACCATCAGGGGCTCCTGACGCTTCTTCTTCTGCTTCTGCTCTAAGAGAGCTCGCTGGAACACACACACACACACACACACACACACACACACACATCTCAGTACACTACACACATACACACACACTTACGCACAGCACGTTATTCTGGTAGTGTTTCAGGAATACAGCTTATATGGGATACATACACACACACACATTCATGCACTCCTTTCCATTCAGGGGTGTGACACTGAGGAGGATCATACGTCACTGAGACATGAGCCTGAGACACTGAGAGATGAGACACTACAATGCATGAGGCACACGAGACAGACAGGACACGAGACCCTGTGACACTGAGAGACGGGAAACTTTTTTAATGAACTTTCTGATGTAAAAAACTAAACCAAAGATTTACAGAAACGCTTCACTCAGCTGTTGCTACTAATAACAGGTTATTTCTGTCAGTCAGTGTGGAAACGGACACACACACACACACACACACACACACACACACACACCTCATAGCTTATACACTTGCTTTATTTTTATTTTGTATAACGTGTTTGTGTTCAGAATCAGTTTGGAGGATTTTATACTAAATAACGTCTCGCTGATGATCCGAGACGCTGCGGAATCCGTCCTGAGTGTCTCCATTAACGAGGTGGCTTTAAGTCTCTCTCTCACACACACACACACACACACACACACACACACACACAGGGAGGAGGTGAGTCACAGGTCATCAGTTCTGAGGTCTCACCTGTCTGTCGAGTTTCTGCTGTCGCAGGTTACTGCACTCATCATCCAGCGTGCTGTGCAGAGACAAAGAGACACAGGACAGTTTTACACCGTATTATATTCAGTAACTCAGAACTTCATTTCATTTCCCTCAGAGATCCTGAGCTGATTAAAAGTCACGTGAAGTCTCGACTCTGCCGTTGAGAAGAAAACGGAGAAGTTCTGGAACCTCGATGGCATGTTACAGAGGAGATATAAGGTTCTTGATGGTTCCTGATGGTTCCTGATGGTTCCTGATGGTTCCTGATGGTTCCTGATGGTCCTGCACTCATCACAGCGTTAATGACCCTGAGCTCCTCGTATTAAACCCACTGAGATCCAGCAGCTCCGAGTCCGGCTGAAGCTTCTGGCTTTCATTCATAACAGTGGTGTGTGTGTGTGTGTGTGTGTGTGTGTGTGTGTGTGTGTGTTACAGTGACGTGCTGCTGTGTTAATGACACAAGCCACTTTAAGTTCTCTTTCAGGTCCTGTAGGAGCCCCTGATCTTTACACGGCCTTTGAATCGTCGCTGTTTCTCTCTAATCATCTCTGAGACTCTGAAACCTTCTGAACCGTCACTCGGTGCTGCTGAGGAGGAAATGAAGCGTGACGGATTCGAATTGATCTGTGTGTGTGTGTGTGTGTGTGTGTGCGTGTGCGTGTGTGTGTGCGTGTGAGTGTGTGGATCAGACAGCTTAAATACTGTAGTGGTGTTAATTCTGGACCTGAATGGTCCTCGAGTCTGGTCCAGGAGCAACTGTAAATCAGGTTTAGGACTATTTTCAGACTGATACAAACGTTTGCTTTCATCCTCCTTGTGGACACGCCTATTTCTGACCACCGGGGGCAGGATTGTTTCTCACTGCTGATTAAAAGGCATTTAAAATGAACCCTGTCATTATTAAACCATCACTAAACCTTTATAAGATCAGATTAATAATAATGAAGACAGAGTGCTGGACGCTTGAAGACGATTCCTCTTTCATCACACTGTGATCCTGCCTGAGCAGCGCTGTTACAAGGACACGGACGAAATCTACTGTTCCCACTCTGAAGACCATTATTTTACCAGAGCAACAAATTCCGGGAACAGGTACTTCCCGTCCTTTAATCTCGGTGGAACAGGTACTTCCTGTCATCTCTGACATTATAGCAGCTGGAACTACAACTGACTGTTACGGAGGGCTGACGCTGGAGACTCCTTCTGTAATTGGTTGGGTAAACACTACTGGAGTAGTAAACACTACTGAGAAAACGAATTAACAGCTTCTGACCAATCAGGATCCAGACTTTACTAAACCTAGCTGAATATTAGTAGTATTAGAAACTGCATCAGGCCGTGGAGTTACAGGAGATGTGACGCTACCCGTCCCCTCCATGTCTCTGTCCTGTTCTGTGTGCGCATGTGTCTTTAAACCCTGGCGGATCCCAGATGAGACCTCAGTCCTTCATCTCATTCCTCTGGCAGGTTAAACACCAGGATCAGGAGTGAGATCACCAGGAGCTCCAGAGGAGCTTCAGCACCTCACTCTCGCTGCAGTCCAGTCCACTTCTCTGTCTGCTGTAGGCTAGAAACAAAAGCCTCATCTCCTTCCCTAATCAAGCCATCTCATTTCACACACACACACACACACACACACACACACACACACACACACACACACACACACACACGCAGCACATTCATCAGTCAGGAGTGTTTGTTCGCATCAAACTAGAAAATAATGACATAAACTGATTTGCTGTAATGAGGGTCAACATCTCATTATATAACACAGCAAAGATGAATTGGTGCCCGCGCGCACGCACGCGCACACACACACACACACACACACACACACACACAC
>JAAGKR010014399.1:0-11831 GCA_011419295.1 Clarias macrocephalus
AGCGGTAGCAAGTTGACTGCACACTCCATTGACAGGTAATGGTAGCACACAGGTGTAAGGATCTGTATGTGGGCAGAGACATGGGTAACCTCTAGTAAGTAAGAAGAAAAGAAATCTTCAAAGTATCAAAGATTTTATAGATACAAAACTATAAAATTTTATTGTAAACATTTATGCCACATTTTAACACTTTGGAAACAATTTTCTCATCTTGAAAAAAAAATTATGTAATCAAGTTTTAGCATCAAAACCTTTCTGAATCCAGCTTTCATATTTTTAAAAACACTGAATTGTGATTTAGGCGGCAAAGTGGCTTTGCACTTCCAGAGTCCATATTCGATTTACAACTTTGGTCTGTGTGCAAGTTTTCATGTTCTCCCTATGCTTGGTGGTTTTCCTCTTGGTACTCCGACTTCCTCCCACAGTCCAAAGACATGCAGATTTGGCATTCCCAAATGTGTGTGAATGAGTGTGGAAGTGTGTGTGCCCTTTAAGGCAATGAATCATGTTTTTAATAAATTAATTCTTGCAGAAGAAAATGTAAAATGTATTTTAAGTAGTGAAATAAAACCTACTTTGGATGTATTTGTCAACACTTTCACACAATAAGTTACCACTGTCAGATGAATTTCCTGATGGTGTTGATGTCTGACGTTGTTGACAAAATTCCGCATTATGCCAGCTAACTATTGAAATGTATGCCGTGGTGCGGCTGCTGAATCGTGAGCCAGCTACGTTAGTGATGATCCGCACTATCAATATGAGGAAACTGAACTTAGAGATCAGCTTGTCGAACAGTGACTGGTTCTCTCTGCAGCAGAATAGTGTCCTACATGCTATGTTTCAAGAACTTAATGTACAGATCCTGGATGCCTGGGAGATGACATTGGCCCACTACCTACCTCATGACATACATCCACCCCCCGCTATCCTCAAAAATATGATTGATCTGATCCTCTCTTTTGTCTGTCGGGTTGGAAAATCATAAAGGTGTTTAAAAACCTTGTGTAAGAGATTCTTCACTGTATATCACTTCTGCTAGAATAAATAAATGTTTAATCCACAACATTTTGCAGATTAAGCACTGTTAAAATTGTTTTTGTTTGATTTATTTATTTATTTGTTTTATTTATTTATTTTATTTATTTTATTTATTAAGCAGACAGCAAAGAAAACCCTGGAAGTAAATGCAAAACTGTGTTAACCATTTTCTCTGGGTTAAACCGTGTTAACCCAGCCATTTTCTCTTAACAAATAGACAATTTAGTTTAAATATAAGTTGATGTTATGTTTAGCATCATGTTAAAGGCACACAATCTTAAAACATACCTGGCTTTTGCTAGAAGACAAAATCTATACATTTGTGGGAAAAGATAATCAAAATATTATGTTTGGCACAAACTGAATGTAGCCCAAGATCAATGTAACACAGTTGCTTCCATTAAGGCTATAGTGGTCGCATAATGCTCTATGGTTGCTTTTCAGGAGGAATTAGTAATGTTAGTAAATTGGGCTCAAGGGTTAAATGTATGAACAAAAATATAAGCAAAATCCTCACAAAAAGCTCTTCCGGTTTGTGTCTAGCAAACACTTACCCCATAACAGGACAGTGAAACGTTGTGTTTTGGAATGGCCAAGTCATGACATTGAACCAATTGACAATTTGTGGCATGGCCTGAAAATTGTGTCCATCTGCATTTTCCAGTTAATTTGTGAGAGTTGGACACTTTATCTAGAGCAATGAGCGAAAAAAGGCCAAAAAAAAAATCTGCAAAAATTCTAGCGACATGTTTTAGGCAAGCTGTATTGCTGCAAAAGGACAATTCACCACGTACTGACTTTAGGCAGGTAACATGGGCAGGTGTTCACTACAGATATAATATACATTATACAAAAATGCTGTTGGGGAAAAAAAAAAAAATATATATATATATATATATATATATATATATATATATATACAGGACAGCATATATTTAATCTAAAGCTCCCATTTCTGTTTGTAGCTGTTCTGTGATTGCTGGATATGGCCGAGTGAGAATGGCCGAGTATGCCTTCATGCTTGAATGCCAAGAACTTTCAGTTCAAAAGTTCAAAAGTGACATGTGACAAAAGACAGGATTGTTTCTTTCCTCTCTGACATTTGAACAGTTGTTCTGAGAATAGTTAGACTCCACCTCTTCTAAACAGTACAGGAGGGTGGGTATCTAACAGAGAAAACACTTTCTCCAGCTCTCCATTGCTCATGTAATGAGCCTTATCAGATAGACGATGATTCTTTGACCTAGGAGGATTTGAATATGAGACAATTACCAACTTCCCTCAGACTGAAGAAGCTACTTGGAGGAGTAGTGACCGTTTTTACCTAACAAGAAAGTCGAGTTGCCACGACTGAACTCACAGACATTCTCCAGCTCCAAATTTATTAAAATGTACAAGACCAATTGAGGATTCATATTGTTTATTAGTCGCATGACATCTCTTGAGGTGAGTGCAGCTCATTTAGAGCCAAATAATGTATGTGTTGCAAATGAATTCAAGAGCAACAACCTTTAAGGTTTTTGCCCTAATGGAGGTCTCTCAATTAATCACATAAATCATTTCTCAAATTAGCCTCAACAAT
Source organism: Clarias macrocephalus (assembly GCA_011419295.1). NCBI lineage: Eukaryota > Metazoa > Chordata > Actinopteri > Siluriformes > Clariidae > Clarias > Clarias macrocephalus. The sequence goes on from JAAGKR010014399.1 coordinate 2,624, forward strand.
TGTATTCCTATAAAGTATGTGATAATATTCAGAGTAGAGGGCACTGAGGATTTAAAACAGGAATTACATGCGTTGTTTTTCAGATCTCAAACAAAATTTCCGCTATAATCTCTATTTAGATTTTATGCTATGCAAAGGTGGTTAAATAAAGTTTGTCCCAAAAAAGACGGTCTCACGTAAGTGTGATTCTGATGTTTGAACATGTATAAGTGTGTATACATTTTTTATATAATATGAACTTAGGATCCCTTTCCACAGACTGGTCAGCACAATCCAGTACCCTTTTTTGTCAAACCCTTGGTTAGGGCCAGTAGCATTCATTGGGAAACATGTTGTAATTTAGAAATAACGTCAATTATGAACTACAAATCTTGGCTATAGCCCGGTGAATAGTTATTAAGTGTATTAAAGCCTTCTATAAACCTGTAACAGAGTTTAATCAAAATGCTTTAGCTTGGTCTTGCATTCATGGGTTCTGCTTCCCTGGATTCAACCAACCACAGAAAATATTTAGAAAACAACTCCAGAATGAAGTTTTTCAGACATGGATTTGCCATGCAATGATCACTATGCTGTTATTAGTGTTTTTAAATAAAGCACCTGCTGCACCTTTTTCACATACCAGAGAACAAAGACAAAGCACATAATCCTGCACAGACTTGTTTCTGTGAGCTTAAAGGAAAATCAATGTTAGCTTGTTTCTTTATTGTTGTGGGGTTCTACAGTGATTTAAAAAAGAAGGCATTATTTCCTAAACAATAGAGTATAACAACCATTCATTGTAAAGATGATGACATACTGTACTTGTGGAGAAATGGACGTTTTTAGGAGGGATGGTAGTGTACTTGCTTACTAGATTATTTAACAATAACAATGAGTGGAGAATAAGTGATTTAGTTCCAATTTTTAAGAACAAGGGAGATATGCAGATCTGCACATGTTAATCTGTGAGCAGCAGTATGGCTTCATGGCCATGAAGATGCCATACGACAGATGCCATGTCTGCTATGATAATGCTCACGGACAAGTATAGAGAAGGTCAGAAAGAGTTGCATTGTGTGTTTGGATCTAGAGAAAGCGTATGACAGGGTGCCCGGAGATGAACTGTGGTATTGCATGAGGAAGTCAGAGACTGAGAAGTATGTAAAGGTGGTGCAAGATATGTACAAGGACATTGTTACAGCCTTGCTGTATGCCGTAGGTACGACCGACTTGTTCAAGGCAGAGGGACTGAACCAGGGATCAGCCTATGATGTTTGCAGATGATTTTGTGACCAGCAGCAAGAGTAGGGAGCAGGTTGACATGAGTCTAGAGAGGTGGCAGACAAAGTAAAATTTGGTAGACAGAGTTAGATGGAAACAAATGATCTCCTGTGGTGACCCCTGATGGGAGCAACCAAAAGGAGAAGATTTCTGTTAAAAATATTAGCATTTGGTTCATGTTATTGGAATTTATTTGTCTCTTTTTTCTTTTTTTTTGCACATTGTCAGAAATATCTTAATGATACACAGCTAGCTTCAGAGCAAAACTAGCTCTGGTCAAAACTTTCCTCCAGAAGGCTTTTTCTTTTTTCCTGTGGTGCAAGCTTTGGTCAAACTTGATTGTGTAGTTTTTGGAGCAGATGATTATCATCATCACATTATTATTATTTAGAAACTAATACAGGGGGGAGTTAATATTAGGTACAGCATTTCCTTGCTAAATACCTACTTAAATTATGCCTACAATGTTCCTGTGTGTTACATGTCATTTTCTCTGTCAGGTTGTCCACAGTTCCTTAGTGAGATTACCTGATGGCTAAGTAACTCTGTGTAGTGGGATTGTGGCACCCAGTCATGGACAGACACATACCCAGATTGTCACTTCTCTTTATTTTATTGGCACTATCAGGATTTATACTGCTCATTAGAAACATCAAATCTGTGGAGGTGAGTACAGATCATTTAGAGCCAAAATGACCACACAAGCAGCTGATGTGCTTCGTTCCAAATGTATTTAATTGCAATAAACTTTAATTTATTTGTACTAACAGGTTTTTTCAGGTGGGGATTCTTTATGTGACCGAAATTCCTCACTTAAACTTTGCCTGAACATTTATAATCTTATATCCTATTTACTGTAAGTGAGGAGTTAAGTGAACACAGTGAGGATTTAATACAGAAATTGCACAGGTTGGTTTTTTAGACCTCAGACATAATTACACATGTAATTTACATTGTAATGATTGATTGTGGTAATGTACTGGGTATGTAAGAGTTCTGCATATAGGGTTTGCCTAAAACAAAGCGGTGTCTCAGTTAAACGTGATTCTGACCTAGAATTTGGGCTTAGGCAATTAACTGCAATTAACATTTTGAACCACAATATGTAATGCTGAAATTTGTATTGTAAATATGTTAGAAACATGACAATTAATACTTTAATTAATTAAAATTGCAAGACCATTTTTTCTCACAGTATATTGTTTTAGTAGTACATCAGAGGATCTTAATTATATTTTATTTATAAATAAAAGTATGAACAACAGTTGTTTAAAGAAGATAAATGTTTGGTCAGCGAATCCTTAAACCACATTTTTAAAAGAACAAAACATGGCTATTCTTTATTAGTTGGACCATGCAAAATAAGGAATAAAAACATTACAATTTTATTATCTCACTTTAGTATATGTCATATACTGTATAGCACATTGGTTGTGAACACAATTAACTGTTTCCACACATATATTGTCTCTGTGTATAAAAAAAATAAATAAAGTTTGAAATTACATGATGAATTGAATCAAATTCTTGTTTAAAGCAGCCACACAGTATGGCTGGAAGTCAATATTGAATAAGTATTGCAATAAACTGGAGTTCTAACAGGTGTTCAATTCAATTTGCCATCCTCTCATACAGTGTATCATTGTATTAAGTGCATTTACCTTCAATTATTGCTTGCTGTAATGTTTGTTTTCATGCAAGTTTTCATTTGTAATACAGTACATTACAACATATTACATTTGGCAGGAGAGCTATATATATATATATATATATATATATATATATATATATATATATATATATAATCTGTATCAGACTGTGTGTACAATTTTGACATTTTGGGAGGGGCTTAAAAATTACTATTGAAAAAAGAAAGCTATTCCAAGTCTCTTTTACATAAAAAAATGACAATCTTTGCAGATGTGAACTATTATTTGCATAATCTCACTGAGGAGCCCACATCTGTAGCCCACCACTGAATAAAGGTAACTTTCCATGCCTAAATATTGATGCCTATTTAAATAAAGTTGCCAACTGTAAATCTGACCGCATATCAGTGGAATACTGCAAAAGTAAATGTGAGGACATTGTTTAATCTTCTTCACTACTTTGAAAAATGCCATCTATCATGATGTACATTCAAGATACACCATTAGGTCTGACAAGCATTAACATAATTCCGTTGAAGGGTGTGCCCAGTTGAAAAGAAACACAGTTGAAAGAAAAACCTTGTTTAAAAAAAAAACAGATACATTAAAATATATTTAGGATTAATGACAAATTTGATAGCTAATAGTGCTGCTACAATTAGTAATGTTTTTTTTTTTTTTTTGATGCTATGTTTGTGCATTGGCTGTCCTCCAAGGTAAATGTACTTTTTTCACCACTTACAGGAATTAAATAGTGAATTAATGTCAACCTTCTACAAAACACAGAGTAACATCCATTCAGACTTTAAGCCTCATAAAATCTTGTGGCCCCTGGTGGTAAAGCACACACGTTGTGCGCAGATTGGCCAGAAGCCCACAGCAGAAGAGGCCCAAGAAGAGCAAAATCTGCTCAATTCCATTGCATGGCCAGGTGTCCTGGTGCAAGGCTTGCCTGTGGAGTTTAGCAGTGACCCTGCCAAAAGTTATTTTGTGATTCAGGGGCCCGTGGAGCAGCACATAGGTGGTCAGCTTGTGGTTCATGTCCATATGCAGAACTTCTTGGGTCTGCCTAAGAAGCATGGTGGAGATTTCCTAATAGCCCGGCTGCATTCACCTGAGTTGGGTGCTGGAGTTGCAGGGAAGGTTTACGATCACCAAGATGGAAATTATACTGTGTTGTTCCCATTGTTGTGGGCTGGAGTAGTGTGGGTGGAAATCACCATGGTGCACCCGAGTGAGGCAGTGGTGGTACTTAAGAGGTTGCAGAAGGAGCACCCAAACAGAGGATTTTTTAAAAGTCTGTTCCGCTCTGGTGAGGTCTCAGAGACAAGATTTTGTAAAATGTGCCTACCACTGAACCATCAACCACTCTGCAACTATACTGATCCTGAAACTGGAGAGCCCTGGTTCTGCTTCAAACCAAAGATGCTAGGCTGTGACACACGAGTGACACATTATAAATCAGACATAAAGCAAAACCTCATAACAGAATATGAAGCACAGTTCTTCCAGAGGTAAGACAGATTTTTTCTATTTTTGTATACAGATTAGTTTTATGGTTATAGAAAATGTAATGAAATTAAATTAAAAAGTAATATTCGAGAAATTGATCACACCCATGATATTTTTAAATAATTAAACAATATTTTACAAATGTTTGCCATCTTCTTACTTATAAAGGATATGGATGCATTTGTTTTTAATTATTATACACTGAAGCGTGACATTTAAAAATTATGAAATTATGAAAGTAAGTAATGAAACAGTATTGTCTCCTTCACATAAAAATTACACATATAATTACTTTGTTTCAGTGGTCTAAACCTCAAATGTCCTATAGATGCATCAGGGATGGGAAATGTGACTGTATTACCTGCAGAAGGTAAATATTTATTTTATTTTGTATTTCATTCCAACCTATAATATTAAAGTAATAATAATAATAATAATAATAATAATTACCTTATATGACATACAGTTATAACAGAAAAATACAAACTAAAAAATAGGCCATGTAATTCTAAACTCATTGTTTAATGGTGGGTCATGATGACACCCACACTTGCGCATAATTGACTCCAAGGGCCCCTGAGTCACTGGATACGCCTAAAAATGCTATTGCAGGTAAAAAGTGTTGGCATGGTCAAGGTTGGGGCATAGGTCTTCAAATAGCCATGTGATTTCTGTTTTTAATGCACCAGTAGTTTCAGGACATTCCGAATTATTGTATTGGTGATGCTCAATGCTTGTACAGTGGCTCTGAATGATTTCTTCTTTTTTCATCTTTTCGTGTTCACAAGCAAAATCTAGGGTTTAAACCAAGAGTAGACCATCAGATCACTGGAAAAAGAAGTGTGTTAAAACAACAGGAAACTTTAAGCAATAAGATTTGTTTTGAATTCTTAAATGTCCTTGGTGTTTAGCGAAAACAAGTGATTGTCTATAGTAATTCCTCAATACATTTGAAGGGGAAGTAGCTATGTATATATTAGTCATGACAATTTTGTAATTGCTTCATAACATTTTTGACTTAGCAGGACAAGAACCAATGTTGTTTAGGTTTTATGTGTGTTTGTCATCATTCAGTTTGTGAGCTTCACCAAGTCATATACTTTTGAGATGAACATCACAGAAGAAAGGCAGCAGTATGGCAGATTAGAAGGGGGTGGGGGGTGCCTGAAGCATATCTTAAGAAACTCATGGCACAATGGGGGAGGACACTCTAGATGTGTACAGTATGCTGACCAATTGCAAGGCACAGGCACACACTCTCACACATGCAATCATGTCTTTGTGCTGTGAGGGGAACTGAGGTGTTGGAAAGAAACCCCACAAAGGTCTGATAGACCATGCAAACTCCATGACCACACAGATCAGATGTAAAATTCAAACCTCTGATCCTGGAGATGCAAGACAGCATTGATAACCAATAAGCCATGCTCTCCCAAACATGTACAATATCAGGGTCAGAGGTGTTGGGTGTTTTTCAGTTATTCAGGTATGATTTTCTCCCAGTCCTTCTTCACCACTTCCTAAAAGTCTCCTATGCCGGTTGGGAAATGTTTTCTGCTCTTTGAACTAGCTTCTCCCAAACCAGCTCAGCTCAGCTCAGCTTCAGGTCTGCTGGTTGAGCTGGCCAAGCCATCACCAAGAGTATCCCAGCAGCTACTTTCTTCCCCAGATATTTCTTACACAACCACAAAGAATGCTTGAATTAATTTTCTTCCTGCAAAATGAAGTTATCTTCAATCCGTATTCATGCACTCAACGCAGATTGCCCAATCTCAAATTGCCAAAAGGTCCTCAGATCATCCTGTTTCCAAATTCATTATTCAGTGTTAGGCAGACATCCGTCATCTTTTCATGAGCTCTGCAACTGACGTACTGTATGTCCTTTGCTTGGATCCAAACATCTCAACCTTGGACTTATCAGTCCCCAAGACTTCCAGTCATCTAAAGTCCACTGTTTGTGCATCTTACCACCTTTAACACCTTGCATGATCAATTTAAAACCACCCATGTTTGAGTTTCTGGAAAAACAGATCATTGCAAGTTTTACACTGATTAAGTACCAAATGGTAGTTTTTTTATTAGGAGTTTTACCTCATGATTAAATTGTTAAAGATGAATGATGATGAATGATCTTTTCTGTGTTTTTAATACATTTAAAATTTTAAATGTAAATATGCAATAATGTTTACAAACATATATATGCCAGTATATACTGTATATTATCATCCTTGCCCTCTTTATATATATTCTATATGCTATATCTCTCCCTAAAGAACAAAACCAAGTGAAAAACTATCAGACTGCTTCTGGATATTATTATAATGATTCCTGGATGCCTTTGAACGCCATGGATATGCAGCAGTTTAGGGACCCAGCAGCCATAACCAATTGTCTTAAAGGGAAGATTGTATATATGCTTGGAGATTCAACTGTACGGCAGTGGTTTCAGTACCTCACGGCATTTGTTCCTAGTAAGTAAAAAATCTTAAACTAATAACGATCTCTTTTGTGCATACTTTCCTATGAATTTTGAGACAGCTCACTCATTTTAAATTATTTTTTTATATAAATTTTAAGCTGTGATTTTCTCTCTACTCTCTGCCCTCCATAGACCTGAAAAGATTTGATCTCTACACTTCAAAGAAAGGAGGACCATTTGTGGCTGTGGACAGTAATAACAACATAATGGTCAGCTACCGCTCCCACGGCCCACCTCTTTATTTTAATACAATGTTCACTTCTGAACTGCGATATGTTTCAAATGAGCTGGATCGGATTGTGGGTGGGCCTAATGTTGTGGTACTTGTGAGTGTGGGGGCTCATTTTAACTCCTACCCTGTTGAGGTTTATATACGGAGACTCCGGCACATCCGCAGGGCAATGGTGCGGCTGCTGAATCGTGAGCCAGCTACGTTAGTGATGATCCGCACTATCAACATGAGGAAACTGAACTTAGAGCTCAGCTTGTCGAACAGTGACTGGTTCTCTCTGCAGCAGAATGCTGTACTACATGCTATGTTTCAAGGACTTAAAATAAAGATCCTGGATGCCTGGGAGATGACGTTGGCCCACTACCTACCTCATGACATACATCCACCCCCCGCCATCATCGAAAATATGATGGATCTAATTCTCTCCTGTATCTGTGCATCTGAAAAACCTATAAATGTTTAAAAATCTTGTGTAACAGATTCTTTAATATGCACTCATCAGCCACTTCATTAGGTACAGCTTGCTTGCTGGGTTAGGTACCTTATGCCTTCAGAACTGCATTAATTCTTCATCTTCGTAGTAGGAATTAAAATTTTAATGCTAAATAAAAATCTTCTGACTATTTTTGGGGCAAAGTAATTTCTTTTTAAATTAAGGCTTTGGTTTTGAAAATCTTAATTTTGAAAATAGGGATATCTTAACCTTATTTTCCTCAAAATAAAATGAGTGTTTTTTTTTCTTTATGACAGTGCTATGACCAGAGATTTGCTCCATAAAACAATGTTTATCATCAGCAGGGCCAAAATGGGACTGATGTTCTATGGAGGACCAAAACTGCCAAGATTAGGATTTTATATATATATATATATATATATATACACAATTAACAAATTCATTTGACAAATTCCTTATCTGAAATTATGCTTTTCTGTTCACATTTTGTCTGGGTTTTATTTTGTTCTATATAGTAATTAAAAAGAAAAGAAAATACATGTAAAAGAATACATTTATTTTTATTTTGATACAAGACCGAACTGTATGAGGAATCTTTATTTCTGAGCAGGAAGAGACATCCCGAAAGTGCGCACCATCACTCCTGGAGACTGTTGCCACACTGCTAACCCCCAAGCCTGAACCAGGCTCACATACAACACAATGAACTTCATTTATACAGTTGTTTTGAGAATTGGATAGCGTCCATTCCTTCTAAATTGTATAGTAGGATGAGTACTGAACATTTTCATGACCACACAGTACAGTATGTTTTCTCCAGTTTTTCCTTCATGGAACAAAACAAGAACAATCAACTGATTCATTAATTAATGATTTGATCTTGAAAAAACATTGCCGGTAAAACATGCATGGAGCACTTATTACCAGGGCATTAAAGATTACAGATTACTGAAAACTATCAAGGCTCAAGTAATCTGGAAGGAAGACAAGGCCCAGGTACTGTGTATATTTTAGGGTAACTTTTAATCACAAGTACACACACACACACACACACACACACACACACACACACACACACACACACACACACACACACACACACACACACACACACACAGGGACAATGAAACTGAAACACTGGCCAATTTAGTGTTGGAGGTTTCATGGCTAAATTTGACCAGCCTGGTGGCAAATCTTCATTGATTGCTCTTACTGGTGGAATGTGCAGAGTGGGAAGGTTTAATTAGCAGAGAAATAGCACAGTTTTGCTTAAAATATTGCAATGCGCACAACATTATGGGTGACATATCAGTTTCAAAAGAGGACAAATTGTTGGTACGTGTCTTGCTGGCGCATCTGTGACCAAAACAGCAAGTGTTTGTGATGTATCAAGAGTCACGGTATCCAGGGTAATGTCAGCATACCACCAAGAAGGACGAACCACATCCAACAGGAGTAACTGTGGACTCAAGAGAAAGCTGTCTGAAAGGGATGTCCGGGTGCTAACCGGTATTGTATCCAAAAAAAACATAAAACCACAGCTGCCCAACTAACTGCAGAATTAAATATGCACCTCAACTCTCCTGTTTCCACCAAAAAACAAGAGAAGCATACATTTA
>JAAGKR010014400.1:0-11830 GCA_011419295.1 Clarias macrocephalus
AGAGAGAGAGAGAGAGAGACAGACAGAGAGCGAGAGAGACAGAGAGAGAGAGAGAGACAGAGAGAGAGAGGGAGAGAGAGAGACAGAGAGAGACAGAGAGCGAGAGAGAGAGACAGACAGAGAGAGAGAGAGACAGAGAGAGAGAGAGAGAGAGAGAGAGAGGGAGAGAGAGAGAGGGAGACAGAGAGACAGAGAGACAGAGAGAGAGACAGAGAGAGACAGAGAGCGAGAGAGAGAGACAGACAGAGAGAGAGAGAGACAGAGAGAGAGAGACAGAGAGTGAGAGAGAGTGTTTGAAGCAGTAAACGTGTTGCACTCAACAGAGCAGAATATTTTCTATTTCTGGTTTCTTTCTGTTTGTTTCTGCACCAGAGGTTCTGCACTCACACACACTTTCAGATGAAAATGATAATTAAGGGTTCTTACATTCAAACATCTACATATGTACAACGTTTATGGAGTCTCCATTAGGGAAGACCGGAGAACCATTACTTCATACTTCTACAGTACATTACTATACTTATGATTCCTGCAATTTAAAAAAGCAGTTCTTGAATAGATCTTTATGTTTCTTCAAAAATTAAGGTTTCTTAATATCTAATAGGGGTTCTATCTATATAACCCCTTAGTGATAGAGAAACGCTTTGTGCGATAGTTCTGAGCAGAACTTAGAGTAGTAATGCTGAAAGCCCAAATCTTTTACATTTAACTTAAGACAAAGAAGCTGATTTTTTAGTCTATGTTCCTTAAGATGATCAGCTGTTAGATGATGTTCTTTGAGATGGTGTTCTTTGAGATGATGTTCTTTGAGATGGTGTTCTTTAGGATGATGTTCTTTAGGATGATGTTCTTTAGGATGATGTTCTTTGAGATGATGTTCTTTAGGATGAGGTTCTTTAGGATGATGTTCTTTGAGATGATGTTCTTTAGGATGAGGTTCTTTGAGATGGTGTTCTTTAGGATGATGTTCTTTAGGATGATGTTCTTTGAGATGATGTTCTGTGAGATGATGTTCTTTAAGATGATGTTCTTTAGGATGATGTTCTTTGAGATGATGTTCTTTGAGATGATGTTCTTTGAGATGATGTTCTGTGAGATGGTGTTCTTTAGGATGAGGTTCTTTAGGATGATGTTCTTTGAGATGATGTTCTTTAGGATGATGTTCTTTGAGATGATGTTCTTTGAGATGATGTTCTTTGAGATGATGTTCTTTAGGATGATGTTCTTTAGGATGATGTTCTTTAGGATGAGGTTCTTTGAGATGATGTTCTTTAGGATGAGGTTCTTTAGGATGATGTTCTTTGAGATGATGTTCTTTGAGATGAGGTTCTTTGAGATGGTGTTCTTTAGGATGATGTTCTTTAGGATGATGTTCTTTAGGATGATGTTCTGTGAGATGATGTTCTTTAGGATGATGTTCTTTAGGATGATGTTCTTTGAGATGATGTTCTTTAGGATGATGTTCTTTGAGATGATGTTCTGTGAGATGGTGTTCTTTAGGATGATGTTCTTTAGGATGATGTTCTTTGAGATGATGTTCTTTAAGATGATGTTCTTTGAGATGATGTTCTTTGAGATGATGTTCTTTGAGATGATGTTCTTTAGGATGATGTTCTTTAGGATGATGTTCTTTAGGATGAGGTTCTTTGAGATGATGTTCTTTAGGATGAGGTTCTTTAGGATGATGTTCTTTGAGATGATGTTCTTTAGGATGAGGTTCTTTGAGATGGTGTTCTTTAGGATGATGTTCTTTAGGATGATGTTCTTTGAGATGATGTTCTGTGAGATGATGTTCTTTAAGATGATGTTCTTTAGGATGATGTTCTTTGAGATGATGTTCTTTGAGATGATGTTCTTTGAGATGATGTTCTGTAGGATGATGTTCTTTAGGATGATGTTCTTTGAGATGATGTTCTGTGAGATGATGTTCTTTAAGATGATGTTCTTTAGGATGATGTTCTTTGAGATGATGTTCTTTGAGATGATGTTCTTTGAGATGATGTTCTTTGAGATGGTGTTCTTTGAGATGATGTTCTTTGAGATGATGTTCTGTGAGATGATGTTCTTTGAGATGATGTTCTGTGAGATGATGTTCTTTAGGATGAGGTTCTTTGAGATGGTGTTCTTTAGGATAATGTTCTTTAGGATGATGTTCTTTGAGATGGTGTTCTTTAGGATGATGTTCTTTAGGATGATGTTCTTTAAGATGATGTTCTGTGAGACAATTTCCTGTGAGATGATGTTCTTTAGGATGATGTTCTGTGAGATGATGTTTTTTAAGATAATGTTTTGTGAGACGATGTTCTTTAAGATGATGTTCTTTGAGATGATGTTCTTTAGGATGATGTTCTTTAGGATGATGTTCTTTGAGATGTTGTTTTTTAAGATAATGTTCTGTGAGACGATGTTCTTTAAGATGATGTTCTTTGAGATGATGTTCTTTAGGATAATGTTCTTTGAGATGATGTTCTTTGAGATGATGTTCTTTGAGACGATGTTCTGTGAGATGATGTTCTTTGAGATGATGTTCTTTAGGGTGGCATGGTGGTGTAGTGGTTAGCACTATCGCCTTGCACTTCTAGATTGTGTGTTTAAATCCCGGCCAGGTTCGACTCCCACCCATGTGTGCATATTCTCCCCATGCTTGGTGGATTTCCTCCGGGTCCTCATGTAGGTTAGGTTAATTGGCGTTCCCAAATTGGCCGTAGTGTGTGAATGAGTGTGTGAGTGGGAGTATGTGTGTCTGTGCCCTGCGATGGATTGGCACCCTGTCCAGGCTGTACCCCACCATGTGCCCTAAGTCTCCTGGGATAGGCTCCAGGCCCCCCGTGACCCTGAATACAGGATAAATTTGAGATGATGTCCTTTAAGATGATGTTCTTAAAGTTGATTTTCTGAGAGCTGATTCAATTCAATTCATTTCAATAAAAATAACTTTATTTATGCCCATGGGGCAATTTAAGGCCTGCAGCATAGTTTTACTACACAACTCACTTTACTACTGCATACTCATGATGTTCTGGGAGATGATCATCTACACCTAAACTACTGTTATGCAGTGAAGAACTTTCTTAAACACTTCTTGACTTTAAACATTATATTTTCGTGTAAAAGTGTGAAATCTGTATAAAAACTGATTAATATTCAGATGGCACTGTAATTACAGCGAGCTTTCTCTGCATGTCTGATTTTTTTATTTTCGCCTCGGGCAGGTGAGGTCGTGTAAACGCTCCGAAGTGAGAAGCAGGAAGTCCCGAGTCGGGAAAACACTGAGATCCCTCTTGTAATGAATGCAGCACAACTGTCATTACAGAGCTGCTTGTTTAAAGGTGAGAACTTTTCTTTAATTAATTTAGCTCAGATCATTTAAAGTGGCATCTCTGTTTAAAATTTGTTTAGTGGATCACTTCACATTAAGGTGTGGAACTTCGCCTGAACAGCGCCACCTGTCTGCATCACGGCTCAGCGCGTCAGCCCGAACGTCTTTCCACAACAGGAGATGTAGCTGCTAGCGGATAAAAGCTGCTCCTTCTTGCTCTGTAATAAACTGTAGTCGTGTTGCAGTGGTGTAAGAGGAATAAAACACCCCGGGACACGGTGTTAGAGGAAACTAATCTGCTCCAGAGTGATAAACCTAACCCCGCCTCTTTACATCACCCTGTCAAATCTAAAGCACTAGATGCACCGTTAGCTAGCTTACTGAGTAACACGCTATCTTTTAACCTCTTTAATCAATAACATTGCTTTCTCCCAAACAATAAAGAGTAGATGTTCCTCAAACCAATCTTACAACAAAAGTCCTAATTCATAGACTCTTAAAAAAAAAGGTTCTTTAATGGTTTGTTAGATAATTATGTGTTCACAGGCTCCACAGAAAGATCTACAGATCAGTTCTATGGTCAGCTTCAGTCTATACACACCAGGTTCTACCAACACCTAATGTCCTCATCAGAAGCATCCTTTACATGTCTGTTAGAAGATCAAATGTTTCTTAAGTTCCAAAAATTAACCCTTGATGGATTTCCCAAGATGAAGAACGATACAAACCGTACATTCTTTAAAACAAAAGGTTCTCTAAAGGTTCACTATTGGCCTGTTAGGTACTTGACTGTACCTGCATTCAGATCACATTAAAAAACAACAAAAAAAAACTAATGAATCTGCACAAGCCACGCCCACTATATCTTGATAATCTCTGTGACTTCCTGTATCATGAGTCATCCAGCACTCCGATTGTCCGACTGCTGCAGGACAGAAGCTCCGAGTCTCGTTTGTATTCTGATCGATTGCCACGGTGCAGGCAGGAGAACTTTTTCAGGGTAACTTTTAATGTTCCGTGATTATTTTTTTGCCTCCCTCAGGCCGTTTAACCCGGATACATCATAAAAAAATACACATCTGATTATCGCAGTGAACCTGCGAGGGCACTTTTAATTAACATTCTGCATATTAAACCATTTGGGTCCTGAGCTTAAGGACGTCCACAGGGTCCACATGGATTTTTCAATATTTAGCTTAGCTAATAATTCAGCTTTATCTATAATTTAAGCCTGAATGACATCACATATAGGAAAAATGGAGCCGGGTTCCTATTTAAGCAATCAAAACATTTATCATTCACAGTGGGATGGCTATTAATAATTCACTGAAGGGTCAGGAGTGCAGCGAGATGAAGTTATTTTACATTACGCTGATCAAATCTGAATCTCGGAGAGAATTCGGTCTGAGATTTACAGCAGGAAGAGGAGAGGAGCGTAAGGCAAGTCAGAACGAGTCCAACGACCGGGACTGGATATAAAGAGTTTTATTTCAGCACTCATCAAACAATAAAGTAACAGTTGTCCTCTTTCTCTCTCGTTCTATTAAAATGAAGAAATCTGTCAAAAACAATCCACATGATGTACAGTAAAAAAAAAAAAAAAAAAAGAAAAAAAATCAACCCCCTGGAGACATTGTTTAAACCTCTAAAGTATAATTATATCTTAAATAATAAATTGTCTAATATGTTATGCTCAAATAAAAGATAAAAATAGAAACATAGTTACACATTTCCCCTCATAAAGTATTCCAGTATCTATGAATGTTTATGAATATGCAAATTAGAAAAGCCTCCATGTCCTCAGGCTGGCGCTGCTACACTTCTTCAGCTACACGACAATTTCAGAAAAAAGCCCAAAAAGTGCGACAGGACAAAAAGTGAGCAGGCGGAGAGAAGTGCTGCGACTTCAGCAAAAGTGCTCAGGGTGTGGGGGGGGTGGTGTGTGTGTGTGTGTGTGGGGGGGGGGGGGCGATTACAAGACAATTAGTGTTTCCTGTGTTTCTGTCGTGAGCATGGAGTGGAAAAGAAAAAAGGAAGAAAACAACGAAGGAAGGATTGCAAAAAAGAAGGAAAGCAATAATGGAAAATACAACAAACCCACAGATCACACGTCTGTCTGGTGTTACAGCCGGATTACACACGAGCCCCAGGGCACTTTAATACGGAGTTGGCAGTTCATTTCCAGCCACTTTCAAGAGATCTGATTGGACGCTCAGTGTTCAGTGTGATGCAAATGGGGAAAGGGAGGAAAATCTGAAAACGCAAAGAATCAAACATATAAACAGCCCCAACCACTACCTGCCCACCCACTCTAGCCCCACCCACTACCTGCCCACACACTCTAGCCCCACCCACTACCTGCCCACCCACTCTAGCCCCACCCACTACCTGCCCACACACTCTAGCTCCACCCACTACCTGCCCACACACTCTAGCCCCACCCACTACCTGCCCACACACTCTAGCCCCACCCACTACCTGCCCACACACTCTAGCCCCACCCACTACCTGCCCACACACTCTAGCTCCACCCACTACCTGCCCACACACTCTATCCCCACCCACTACCTGCCCACACACTCTAGCCCCACCCACTACCTGCCCACACACTCTAGCTCCACCCACTACCTGCCCACACACTCTAGCCCCACCCACAACGTCTTTAGACCTTGCAGTGCCATGCTGCGGCGGGGAGGGGCCCCCCAAAAAAAGAGTTTTTTCTGGATTCTGAGGATTATGAACCAAAACATAGTGCTGACATTCACAAACAACAACAACTACAAAATCATAGACTACATCCACCAATTCATAATATTTTTTTCATTAAACAATTTATTTCCATTGTAACACATTGTTTTTATTTTTTTAGTGTGATATCTGTGTGTGTGTGTGTGTGTGTATTTGTCAGCATCATACATTAAATGTGCCCTTTGCATATAAACACTTCATTTGCCATCTAAGTGTTATATGAGAAAACACACACACACACACACACACACACACACACACACACACACACACACACACACACACACACACACACACACATACTCTCCTGAGAAAAGCAGAGAGTTCTTGGCTCGTCTGGAAAAGGGAACTTCTTTATCGTTTCGTACATAAAAAGCCGGTGGAAAGAGAAAAGGAAAGAGCAACAACAACAACAACAACAACAATCTTCTGTTCCAACAAAAGCTCTGTTGGTTCTACTTGCTCCTGGAAAGAAACCTCAGTGCCAGGACCTGTGACGAGTGTGTCGAGTGCAGCAGGTCGACCTGAGACACGAGAGAAGAGGAGTGAAGCAGCTGTTAGCACCGGCTTGGTGTTACCATCCTGACATCTAAATGCAAAACGATCTGTGTTCTGTACCGTTGGACTGGATGCTGTTAAACCTGACACTCCTGTGATTGTGGAATTCCGCATGCTGATGAACGCACACACTGAGGCGGCTTAGCGCCGAATTACTGCTGCTGTGTATTTATCACGAGGGAAGGTACAGTGACTAGGGCTACATCATCACCTTTATAGTGTGATCTCTCTCTCTGTCTCTCATACACACACACACACACACACACACACACACACACACACACACACACACACACACACACGTGAACACACACACGCACCCTTTTATGGTATATACCTTCTGAGATTTTCACATTCTACACTTCAGGTTTAAAACATTTCTTTATTATATATAAACACTAGTGTCTAGAGAAATTCTAGTGTTTTGTGTTCCTTATAATGTCCTCAGAGGCAGGACAGAGAGAGCGAGAGAGAGAGAGAGAGAGAGAGGAAAAGAGCCAGCACCTAGTCATCAAAAACATCATTTCTCTCAGATGCTTTGGTGATATTTCACTAAACTTCTGCATTTGATGTAATCACATTTAGAATCAACTGCTAATCAAACAGATTCTGATATAAACCAACGTTAATTAAACATATGCTAATCAAACACATGCTAATTATATACTAAATAAATATATACAGTGGAACCTCAGATTGTGAGTAACGTGGTTTGCGAGTGTTCCGTAAGACGAGCAAAGATTTTTAATTAATTTTACTTGAAAAACGAGCAAGTCTTGGTTTACGTATCATGTATCACACATGCGCTTGTTTTGCCATCGAGCGTTACATGATCACAACCAATGGTTTTTCTCTCTCTTGTGCTGTGGAATTGTGGGTAATCGTCTCCCCTGCTCGGTCTTCGTGCTCGTCTCTCACCGGTATAATAAACATCCGTGCACACACACACAGTGCCAGCATGCATAAACGGTAACACTTATCTGTCTGGATTTATTTTTACTTTTTTTTAAAGGTAAAGTGCAGGTTAATTTTTTTTTGTTTTACTTTATATTTTGCATTAATTAGTTTTATGTATTTAATTTTTTGGGCTGTGAAGCGAATAATTTGAGTTTCCATTATTTCTTATGGGGAAATTAAATTTGGTTTATGAGTATTCGCTTTCAGAATGAATTACGCTCGTAATCCAAGGTTCCACTGTAATAAACAAAAGTATGCTAGTTGCACTTATGCTAACCAAATCTATGCTTATCAAGCCTATTCTAATTAAACATATTCTAGTTAAATCCATGCTAATAAAATCCATGCACATTGAACCTATGCTAATCAAATTATGCTAGTTAAACCTATTCTAATTAAACCTATACTAACCAAGCCTATGCTAATCAAAACCATGCTAATTAAATCTATTCTAATTAAACCTATGCTAGTTAAATTTATGCTAATCAAACATATGCTAATCAAATTATGCTAGATAAACATATTCTAATCAAAACTATGATAGTTAAACCTATGCTAACCAAGTCTATGCTAATCAAAACATATGCTAATTAAAGCTATGCTACTCCAACATATGCTAATCAAACTATGCTAGGTAAAGTATTCTAATTAAACCTATGCTAGTCAAAAATATGATAGTTAAACCTATGTTAATCAAATTATGCAAATTAAACATATGCTAGTTAAATCTATTCTAATCAAACCTATTCCAATGAAACATCTTAATTAAACCTGTTTTAATTAAAGTTTTGCTTTGTGTTGTATTGGTCAACATCACCATTACTGTAAAGTCAAAATAAACCATGCTGAGGTGGTGAGAAGGTCACTCTGGGGTTGTGGGACACTCATAAAGATGAAAACGTGTTTGTGAGAAGGTGGAAGTGATTTTGTGTGGCTTTGCTTTCGAAAGCTGTGCATTAATGAGACACTGAACAGAGCCACAGAACGCGGCAGCGGATGTTTGTCATCGCGTCGCTGAAGTTTTAGCAGTGTTTTATGAAAATATGTTTAAATTATATAAAACGTCCAGTAGAATATTTTTACACGTCAAACAGAAAATGTTCTACTAAATGCCTCGGGAGATTACAGTAGGACTGAAGAGTTGTTGTGAATGAAACGCAGAGAGTTCGGACACGCAGCCGCCTCCAGAGCGTCCTGTCAGCTCGCGTTTTTATCACTCGCTAACAACCAGCGCTCTTCTGAGAAATAAATTAGCAGGTTGTTAGACGCGGATTTGTCACTGCCAGCGTAATTATGGCTAATGCATCCGCAAGGCTTCAGACGCAGTGTTATTTGGTTAGGGATTTTAAACCGGGCCGGTCCGACATCCCAAATGCAATTTAACCTTAAAGATAAATCGTTAGCGCTGCACTGTAACTCTCCCTGAACGACAGTCCATAAATTCTCACAAGTACATTAGCGAGTAAATAGTCTTAAAGACTCTAAGCAGGTCATTTGGTTTCATTTAAATCAGAGCAGGCGCTGTTGGACTTTGTTGGACTTTTTTAAACCACACGTCCGTCCCTGCTTCATCTTTCTGTTCGTCCTCGTTAGAGATCTGCGTCTGTGTTTCAGTCCTGCAGTTACACCCCAGAGACTGTAAACAAAGCCGAGCGCTAATCTCTCCATCACATTACCGCAGAGCGCTAACTCAGTTACACCCTACAGGAAGTGCTGCTAGTTACCGTGTGTGTGTGTGTGTGTGTGTGTGTGTGTGTGTGTGTGTGTGTGTGTTAAAAAGCAATGCGTAAATGTTAAAAACGACTTTTTTTTTTAAATATTGTCCTAAATCCAGAGGATATAACTTTGGAAGTGTAGCTGCTCACACACACTCAGTGATCACACACACACTCTATGATCGTACACACACTCTATGATCGTACACACTCAGTCATCACACACACTCTATGATCGTACACACTCAGTCATCACACACACTCAGTGATCACACACACTCTCTATAATCGTACACACACTCTATGATCGTACACACTCAGTGATCACACACACTCTGTGATCGTACAAACACACTCAGTGATCACACACACTCTCTATAATCGTACACACACTCTGTGATCATACAAACACACTCAGTGATCACACACACTCTCTATAATCGTACACACACTCTGTGATCGTACAAACACACTCAGTGATCACACACACACTCTATGATCATACACACTCTATGATCACACACACTCTGTGATCGTACAAACACACTACATGATCACACACACCCCATGAGAACAAAATAAAGAAAAAAGAATAAAGACAGAGAGATGGAGGTGAGTGTGGAGGTGAAAGACGTAAACATGCTTATGGATTTATTTAGTCATTAATCTGTTAAATCTGAGAGCAGATGAGGTTTATGGTGATGTTCCCATGTTATTACCTGTGTGTGTGTGTGTGTGTGTGTGTGTGTGTGTGTGTGTGTGTGTGTGTGTGAGATTAATGGTGCAGAGTTTATAACAGAACATTACCGCTGGAACAGGAATCCTGGACCACAAGGACCGGATTATACTTACCATAAAATAATCAAACATGACAGCGCACAGGTTCTGGATCAGTGTTTATCATTTGTCTCAAGCAGAGACAGCGGTGATTTTATTTTAGAGAACAGATCCCGGATCAGTCAGGGTCAGTGTTTTCAGGAGAAGTTCTCAGCAGTGCCTCGGGACTCAGAGAGAGCTCCTGAACTCGTCTCAGATGTGATTTCTTTTGGCTCGGTTGGAAAGTGATCGGTTTGTTATCACCTGCTGCTCCTCGGGAGTGTGGAGTCATTAATCACGCCTCCCTCCATCACACCGATCCCTCTGCACTCTTTCTCTTTCGTCTCCCTGCAGAACCCTCTTTGCCTCATGGTTTTAAACCGCTGCATCGAGAACGCCAAAGTACTCGTCATGGACATCTCAAGGCATGTGGACCAATCAGGAGCGGCGCTGAACGAGGGAAAGAAACAAAGACTTTCAGCCGTACGCACGTTCATGACGTATGGCGATTTGCACACGTGATGATTTACCCGAGTGATTAGAGGAGATAATGGAAGTTAACATACGGACCTGTCGGCCTGCGGGATCGGACAGGTGTTGCCATGGTGATGGAGAATGATGGACAGCTTTGTGTTAAAATCAGGACATTTTGAAACAGGAATATAAAAGTGTGTTTCTTTAATGTTTAATGAAAAAGATGTCTGATCATGAAAGAGATGGCTTCTCTCCATCTGCACCCGAGTCGTTATCACGCCGTCTCCGTCTCACCACTTTGATGACGAAAACATTCAAAATGTCTGATTGAAGTTCACTCATGAGAATTCAACTTCCTGTCCTGTCCTTCAGAAGCACAAGGGAAATGACAGAAATGCTAACGAACCTGTGGCTAATTAATACACACACACACACACACACACACACACACACACACACACACACACACACACACACACACACACACACACTGTGAAAGCACAAGATCTCCACTGTTCATGTCAGTACAGGTAGGAGAAAGTCTATTTATCTGTGAAACAACTAAAGATGCTGATGCTTAAGTCATTTTTTACTGTTTAAGGAAAAGAAAAAAAGGAAGAATGAATTAAAGCAAAAAAGGAAAATTGGTGAAAATGAATGAAGATGAAAAAATATATATTTTTAAAACTAACAAAAAAAAAAAGTGAAAAGACAATAAAGAAGAAATGAAAGGGAAGAAAAGACAGAAACAAAGAAATGATTATTAGAATTAAAACATGGCAAACTGAAAATACAGCACAGAAAAGTACGACAGAATGAAATAAAAGAACAGCTGGTGTTTAAGTGATCTATCATATAATTACAATAAATAAAACAATAAAGATTTTCCAACCATCTATCCTCTACAGCACACACACACACACACACACACACACACACACACACACACACACACACACACTCCATACACACTCCATACACACCCACACACCCACACACACCCACACACACTCCATACACACCCACACACACCCACACACACACTCCACACACACTCCACACACACACACACACACTCCACACACACACACACACACACACACACACACACACTCCACACACACACACACACACACACACACACACACACACACACACACACACACACCACACACACACACCACACACACACACCACACACCACACATACACCACACACACACACACACACCACACACACACA
>JAAGKR010014402.1:0-11827 GCA_011419295.1 Clarias macrocephalus
GGGGATTATATAGAGACATAAAGGGCGTGTTTAACTCAAACACCCCCGATATTTTTAAATGACAACATCAGTATTTTGAGCTTTTAGGCAGCATGTCCGATTCCAGTCAATGCACCTTATCACAGCTTTAGCGTGTTCAAATACTTTTTGGTTCATTTTAACCAGATCCACCGAGCGGCTGATCCTGTGTTCTGGTGAATTCACACCTCCGGTGATTTCCCGTCTCATCGATGGTCGTTATCTACTGCGACGGCCACTAGGGCAAGAAGATGCCATCGGCAGAAATGAAGTAATAAAACACATCAGCTAATGGCAAATGGAGAACAGATGTGTGGAAGCAGCATGATAAGGGACTGAAACTGGGAAAGGACCGGAATGTCCATCACATGGGTCCTGCTAGAATAACCATCGCCGCCTGTAGGATTTGTACAGAGGGCTGCGCTTTAAAGCAGAGATCAGCCGCCCTGTTCACGGCCATCCACATCCCCATAACTTAATCCGACTCGTCCGCTTCAGATAATCAGTGTACCGCATCAGCCGCATCAGCCGCATCAGCCGCGGATCGTTAGGGCCGCAACAGAATTCTGAACAATGATGGATTTGCACGAACAGGTTGCTGCTGCTGAACACATCGTACTTAAACGGATGCGCATTATTCAGCACAGCACATCGGACAGGTCGTGAACCTCGAGCTCATCCCACGATAAAGTAAGAGCAGCATTCCTGCTGTGTCTTCAGGAGAAGCTCCGTCCGTGTCTCGCTTCCTCTCTCGCGCACTTTCTCTTAGTCACTCGCACGCTGCGTGTGTGTGCTAGGCAACTTCTGTTCCCACAGTCTGACCTTGTCTGAAGGAAATGAATGGGTCTCCAACGGTTCATCGTTAACCAGAGAAAATTCTGCTGGACAAAAGTGGCTGTGCTGACATAGATGTAGTTGCTCGGTATGAGGGTCAACATCATTGCTCTTTTCCTGGAAGAACTGTAGCAAGTTGGGAGTTTACAGTGCACCCCCTCACCCCCTCACCCCCCACCATCCCCCCCAACAGATGCATCAGAAGGAAAAAAAAAAAAAAACATCAGCTGTGGTTCATTAGCCGCTAATCCTAGCATGTTTAGTCGCACAGTTAATACGTACTGTACATGATAATGTGCGAAAGATGCCTGGAATAACAAGGAAACATTCCAGCCAGGTCACCTACGGCAAGGTTGAAACTTCCTGGAGGAAGTTAACATTCATGCTAGCTGGAGGGCTTGACAGGTGCTGAAGTGATAGATATACGTCTGCTCACGGGAGGTGACAAGTATAATTGTTTTGCCGAGGTTGAGTGATTAAAAGCAGGTTGATTGTCAGTAAGACCGGGTGCGTTTTAGAGCAGGTTTTGCTTGGATACCTTCAGTAGAGAAGTGATCAGACTGCCAGATGAGCGGACGGGGAAAGTGAGAACAAAAACACAAACGAGGCGTCTCAAGGCCACTCGAACCGTCGGGATGTCGCAGTGCCGCCAGTCATGTATGATACGGTACTGTGAAAAAGTATTGCCACCCTGTTTTTAGGTAGAAACGTTGTTATAGATTTTTTTAATTTATTTTATGGCTCGAGTCTGTTTATCTGTTTATTTTCAAACATCAGGATTCCACCACAAAATGGAAAGTTATGGAAAAATATTTGTATTTCAGAAAATAAAGCAGCACATTCTATAACGGACCGCCTTAAAAAAAACAACAACAATATGGAAGCTGCCGGGTTTTCATGCAAAAAAGAAGCAGATGGTTTCTGACGCTCAGAAAACCTTAAACAGGAGTTGATTTCATTATAAAAACACTACCTGATTACTGAACCTGTACCAAATTGTACCTTAACGTAAGGTCATACCAAATACTGACTTTGTGTCATTGCACACTACTGTATTATTATTATTATTATTATTATTATTATTATTATTTAAATGTGTGTGTGCATTTTCCTTGCAGCGCCCCGGTGTGTTCAACTCGCCGTTCCGCTCAGCACCGGATGAGATGGAGCTGAGGTTAAGGGCAGTGAAACCTTTACGGACAAGATCTGCTCCTAAAGAAAAAGCAAGCGACCTGCAGCCATCTGGCTTCTCGTCCAGCGTAGAGAGACTCCCACCGATACACAAGAGCCCACAGGTAGAGCCACTGCACGGCCTCACACCAGGCTTCCTAGGAATACGGATTCATACCTCGCATGAATATAATGATCTAGTAACATGTACACTGCTAATGAAATAAATTATGTTATATTTCATTTGATTTCTTACTGAAAAGTCAGATATATATTAAAAAAAAAAATTTTAACAAAAAGGCATCAGAAATGCATGAAGTGAAACACGTGCTGTAAATTGGACCACTTAGGATTCAGAGGTGCGCACAATTAAACAGTAATTAAAAACAAATTTGAATGAAGAGCAGAGTGTTGTGGCAATTACCGAAGACATTTACAAGATAGCCATGGCTGATTTAGTCTGCAGCGGCTGTTTTGAAAAACTCTAAAGAGAGCTCCAGGAAGCATGGCTCGTCTCTCAGCAGCGCACGTGACACTGAGTGTAAACCCGATGCAGAGCGCGTCGATCAGACTGTTCAGTCCGTCTCACCGAGTGTCTCTCCGACGGTGAATACAAAGACAGTTTAGAAAAAGATGTTTGATTAAGTAAATCCAAACCTACCGTCTCATCTCGTCCACACGCGAGAGAGGATTTGGCGATTTGCACACGTGTTATTTATAGCGCATGACCTTTATGCCGGCTGATTCTCATCATTGCTGTTGTTAGTGTAAAACATCAGAGAACAAAACCAAGGCATGCGTTGTTTCTTTGTATTAGAGGCCACGTTGCTCTGTGGATTCAGCAGCTCCCACTCAGACAACCAGACAAAGAGAAAGCATGGACTGTATTATTTATCTAGATTATACCCCTAGTAAAACCCTCTCTCTCTTACTCAGTGTAACTTTCTCCACGTGTGATAAGCATCAGAGAGTGATTGATTGATTATTTCTGCCATTTGGGGAGGGTAGGGGATTGGTCAGTGCCCGGTGCTGATCTGGTCTCGATAGCATCAAGGGCTTTTGTGCCTGCATGAATTAGCAACCACGTGGTCTGAAGGTCACATTAAGAAACAAAAAGCAACAAAACCGGAGGCAGGTCCGGCCAGCGGGGGCCAAGTTCTCTGTCCCTGAGCGGAACAAGACTGCTGACCAGCACGACGGTATAAACGCGACTCTGTGTGTATCCTCATTCACTGTGTCAGGATACTGTACAGTATATACACACACACGCATGTGTGTGTGTGTGTGTATATTCTACAACTGCTTTAAGAGAGAAAATCGCTTCATATCAATATAATGCTGTGGCGTGATGTGTCCATTTAATGGCAGACCACTTTGAGGTTATTCAGAGCTTGTAGCAGGTACGGCACTGTAACACACGTAACTGACTTTGGTGTGTAGTACAGTAGGGTGAAATATTTATACTGTTTTATGCCTAATCTCACTGATGGTCATCATGCCGTTAGCATCACCAGACCTGAGCTCTAATACCACAGCAGTAGTGGAGCCTGGGGGCCAGTTGGCTGCAAGAGGGACTCATCAATAACAAGTTGGGTGAGCAATAAAGCATTTACGTTATCCCTCCCCTTTCATGTCAGGGGCCTTTCAGGCCAGCTGCAGAGGTTCAGCGGCAGCGCCGGCGGCCCCTGGAGCCGAGTCTGCGCGTGGCCACATCCATCACGGCCCTGGAGGAGGCCAGAGAGGAGCTGCGGCAGCGCGAATGGAGGACTCGCCTCATCGACCAGCCGTGAGTCCCACACACGTGTCTGCACCAGAAGAGCACCGAG
This sequence comes from Clarias macrocephalus, assembly GCA_011419295.1. NCBI lineage: Eukaryota > Metazoa > Chordata > Actinopteri > Siluriformes > Clariidae > Clarias > Clarias macrocephalus. Next base: position 3,849 of record JAAGKR010014402.1, read on the forward strand.
ACCGAGGCTGCTTCAAGTGTGAAATCTAAAGTATACGTATAAATCAGGATTTGACAACGTAATGTAGTCATGACCAAACACAGGCTGCCTTAAAAAGAAAATGTCTTTAGGTCATGCAGGTTCAGGGACCACATACAGGCTAAAAACAACTAACAAAAAAAAAACAAAAACGGCGGTGGCCAAAAGTATTAAGACAGCATATACCATGTGTAATAGTTCTCATAGTTCTCCCTGTGCACAGAACAGCTCGAGTCTGTCTGGCTGAAGAGTCTAATGAAAACTGACCATGTGACATTAGTGCTGATCCTCTGGAGCCGTGGCCTGGATCATCTCCAGACCTGAAGACTGAAGAAGGCAGGAGCCATCGAGGAAGGATGGACTGAGTGACGTCCTTCCGACTCTAACCCAGCCGGATCCAGCCGGTTCTGGAGAATAAGTGACTAAATACTGATTGTTATGAGACAATTTCATTTACAGGAAATAACAAACGGTGCTTATTGTCTTGATTATCATTATAAAAAGAGAGAGAGAGAGAGAATGTCATTAAAACATCACATTTTATTTAGTAGTTTTAATATTTATTTTAGACATTTTAATAGTCTCATTACTTTTGGCCCCCACTGTAGCATGTCCCACTGCATTTGATATTCAGATGTCATAAATTAGGACACGTAAATGCCAGCTGGTGCTTTTCCAGTAGCTCAGAAGTTGTTGTGCTTCATCGGAAAGAACTCCAACTCCGGCTTAAAGGGCGAAAGAGCTTCAAGCTTTATCCTTCCAAACTTCAGGACAGATGGTAAAAACTCAGAAGGGGCCACTTTTAAACAAGTTAGCGAGAAACTAACGGCCCTCCCGAATGAAACGCTGCTTCTCAGCTATTAATGTCCCCACACATGCACTCCATCCTGGCTGAAACATTATTAGCGCCTCTCAGGAGCAGCAGCATTACACTGGATTATCATAATAACATTTTAAAACAATATTCCTTTAACAGTTTTGGTTTGAAAGCCCTTCAGTTTATTTAAATTACAAGCTTAGTGTGCAGTGTTTATTAAGCAGGATGGCTCCAATGTTTAAACAGTAAATTAGCGGTAAATTAGCGCAGCCCATTAAGGCAGACCACTGCAGCCGGGCCGTTAGACAGGAAGTGGCGGCTCTGGGGCGTGCGGTAGGAGGTGAGAGAAGGCCGTGTGTTTTTTATCTGCCATCCAGCTCATTGTGTTTTTCAGTTCGTTCTTACTACAGATTTTTCTTTTCTTCTTCAGGATCATCGCATGAAGCTTCAGGCTGCGGTGTAGCGTAACAGACTAAAGAAAGTCCAAGCGTTTAACCAGCTTCATTCATATGGAGCAAGCGTAAATGATCATGACACGGTGTTGTTGAAGTGCGATGGACGATTTCATTAACAGAAATCACACTGGGATTATTTTGGCACATGTTGTGATTACAGTTTAAACTGTGATATGTAAGTATTACATGCATATTCAAACGGATTTCTTGAGGCTAACTGCAAATCTCTGGACAAACGATGTGGTTAAGTGAATGTTTCCCAATATTTACTAATCAATTTATTATATGGACAAACTTAAAAACATACATTAAAACAAACATAAAGTCTGACTACGTGTTTATTTCCTGTAATAGATCGCTAGCAATATTCTCATGATGTGGATTTATATTTGATTAATTGTGCAGCAGTAATTAAATGTGATTTTGTTTTTATAATAACGGCACATTAACCTGGTAATTAAACACCAACAATACAATTATATAAAAATGCTAAAAATACCCCAAAATAATAATGAATGTATTAAAATTGTTATATGATGTTATTAAAAATAATAATAATGATACACATCATTAAAATATAAAATAATAAATACACATGGAGTATATTTAGATCAGTCTTTGAGATTTGTAGTTTCTCACTAATAGGACAAGCTGCTTTTTTTTTTTTTTCTTTTTAATTTGTAAGTAAAAGGTGTCTGCTGAAGTCATGACTGTTTGCAGCTGCTGTAACGTAAGTGCTAAAAGAAATGAGCCTGTTTTTACTCGTGTCCAGGGGATTTATGTTAAACGGATAAGTTATGAAACGTCTACCCTGTGTACAGACAGGATGAAGATCAGACTCTTCCTCTTCCTCTCCGTGCCGGGTGTGGTGTCACTGCACACTAGCTCACACTGCCAAGAGATCCCCTGTGAGGAAGCCAAACTTCCCTTAATGGCTTTGAATGAATAAAAACTAGCCTATTAAAATGCAATTCAGAGGCAATGAAAGCTGTAAGTGAAACAGCCGGCTAGCAGCAGAAGCATTGTGTATTCGAGGACATCGGGGCCACATTAATTTTTACTCTGCGCTGTCTGTCCCATGTGCACATTAGCATGAGTTGCACTGTAATCTGTCTTGCAGGAGCGGCTGGTGTCTCTAGTGGGGAAGGATGTACGTACGAGGCCATTATTTAAAGTGCTGTGTTTGATGCAAACTTTTTTTTTTACTGCCCCATCAAAAATTTTTATCAGTTATTTTCTGCTCCTTTATTAGGCTATCAGGCCATAATTATTTATTTGAGCGTTATACATATAGGTTCTCTCCTTGAGGTGTATGGGGAGATGGCAGAGGGAATTCGTGATCACGCTGATTCTCGTTCTTTTTCATCTTTTTCACTTTTTGTCATTGCCAGATTGTCAGATCTAACAGTATTTTACTTTGTGTTTCCCCCACCGGCCATGTCGTACCCGATCCCACCCCATGCATGATTACCCACAGGAGAGGAGGCAATTATAAAGTATCCGTATGCCAGGAATGATTTATAGACACTTTACCTTTTACAAAGTGTTTTGATAAGAGGCGTGTCGTCGTCATCGTCGTCGTCGTTTTCTCCCGTTCAGTGACGGTTCCACGTGTGCATATGTGTGCTGTATGATCTTCCCATCTCCAGTATAGCTTCCACATATCTTTATTTAATTGCTTTCACATTTACAATTTAACACCTGTGTTTGTTGTCAGATCATCATTAAAAACGTATAAATGTGACAAGTGTGGGGAATAAAAGGGCCTTTTAGTGCGGAAAAAAAACGCTTCCAGGAAGTGCCAGAACTGTTGGTTGTTTGTTTGTTTTGTGATGAGCCAAGCCAAAGCCCAGAGGACGTTTAGGCATGCTCGTGCAGACACCTCTTGTACTGCGCCGGATAAATCTTCCTCCAGGCAACGTGTCTTGGGTGCAATTTACAAAATCAACCTCGCTGTAATTAACATCTGGCATTTTTCCTAAGTAACAGCCATTTGCATTGAACAAGTGCCCGACAAACACACAGGCGACTCTAACAACCCACAAGAAATCAAGCGATTAAGAAGCCGTTCCGATTTGGACGCAGTCCGTCGCGGTTCCAAGGGAGGAATGAGCTGACGTGATGCATAAGAGCTGCAACATTAGCAGTGAGCGAGTGGACGAGACAGAACGGAGGACCATTACTGCGATGTCGGACTCGAATTAAATCTCCACTGATGATCGGAGCAATGTGGAGTTTTCATTATTGGCCGCCATTATTTCTAGCATTTGTCCAAAACGTTTGAACATTAAATCACTACTTCTTAAGTTTCTTAAGTAAAGAGCTTAAAATGAAATCCTTCAACTACTACATGAACATTAACTTGAAGTTTTTTCCCTCTCTAACCGAACAGGTTTCTGCCTTTCTCCAAGGCGCGGCGGGACAAAGAGTGCGAGCCTCTCCTCCACACGCATTCACCGTATCGGCAGAGAGCGTACGGGACCAAGCACTTCCGCGAGGAGGACAGGCCGCGGCTACAAGGGAAAGAGGTAGACTTGTAGCACAGACGCACAGACTGAACGCTTTAGCACATTATACACTTTATATCCGGCCCGCGCCGTCAAACACAAGTCACACTCTTTTACTGATGATGCGCGAGGTTGCCAGTAAAGCCGTGTGCTTAGTTTCCATCGAACATGCGGCTGCGTTAAAAGACGTGCGGCGTCACTGTGAGAAAAAAACATGCAGAGACGCCGTCAAGTTTGTTCTGTGTTTGTGTGTGTGTGCGCGTGTGTGTCGGTCCGATCAGGCCGAGCTGGCCTGGCTTGGGTTTTAATTATTAGTATTTTTACTTTCTGGCTGTTGAGTAACGGTTCTTGTCAAAATTAAAAAAGGAATAACGGCTGTAGTGTAGCGAAAAAGTATTTTCCCTTCCTGTTTGTTTGTTTGTTTGTTTTTAATGATTCATATCATCAGACACATTTTAATATCACTCCAAACCTACCTGGCCCTAAGTGGAAAAGTAATTGCCCCCTGAGTGTAATAACTGGTCGTGCCGCCCTTTCACTGGATCACTTTGGAGGAATTTTGGCCCAGAATTGTAGAATTTTTACATTCAGCCACATTGGAGGGTTTTCGAGCATGAAACGGCCTGTTTAAGGATCTTAATCGGATTTGAGGTCAAAACCTTCATTTTTTGTGTGTGTTTGTTTGTTGCCACCAGGCCCGGCACAGCGAGGTGTTCAGCACCGTACGGCTGCTTTACATACGGTCTATTCAGAGACTCCTGCATAAGTTAATGTTCCCGATTGGACTCTGTGTGGAGTACGTTTTCATTTCATAAATGCTGAAGAATAAGAGAACATTTGTGTGGCAGTGATCTGAGATCCTTTTAATCGCCCACCCCTGCAGTAAAGTCGACATGGCAAAGGAAAAGACACAAAAACACGCCGTCTTCAAGTCAGGTCACGAATTTGTCAAATCTGACAGCGATTTAATGAATCCCGAAAAGTAAATGAGAGGAAAAAGCTCTCTGCTCTCAGCACCCTGAAGTCCTTACATTAGGTAATTGACTGTGTCTCTGCTGAAGGCTGTTCATGGATGAAAGTTCTTTATTGGCGTTTACCAGCAGGCACTGCCCTCTGCATCCAGTGCAATTGCCTGGAAATACCTCCTCCTAGGACGAAATAAATATGAGTGCCTACCTACTGACACGGCTCAGGCATGTGCGCTCAGTGTTGCGTTCGAACAACACACGGATGTGTGAAATCCTGCAGAACCGGGCTGTGATCTCCACACACTCGCTTTTCTACTAAACCCTGTGGGAAAGTGACTGTCGAGGTTCATCCTGGCATAACAGGTAAAAACATAAATGGGGCCAATCATCTCTCACACACACACACACACACACACAAAGTAACTCTTTTGAACTCAGCTCCATATTCCCGGGCTGTGAACCCTGTCCTGCTGGTGTGTGACAGTAATGAAGGCTCAGCGTAACAAGCGTGTGTGTGATTAGCATAATTGACGCAGCTGAGGATGTCACATTGAGGATTATCACTGATCCATAGGTAGAAGGGGGTCCCCCGACCATCAGGGGTGACGCCCCACCTGGAGAGGTCGCTCATCTTATTGACAAAGCACACGCACGTGCGCACGCACACACACATACACACACGCGCACACACACACACGCGCGCGCGCGCACACACACACGCACACACGCACACACGCACACACGCACATACACACGCATGCGCACACACATACACACGCACGCGCACACACACACACACACACACACACACACACACACACACACCCTTCTTTCTGAATTAATTAAATTGCTTCATCCATGTTTTCAGGTTAAAACTCAAAAGCAAGTCAGATTCATCCAGTTAATCCAGATGTTTGCAGAATGTTTATAACATTTTAATAGAATTGTAAACTTCCTTTATCAATGCTTACGTACTTAATACTTAATTAGCGTTACGGTAATATTCCTTCAATAATCATTAGTCACTACAATAAACTATTGCGTCAATTAAAGTGTAATGACTCAGTAATTTATACTAAATGCTAAATAACTTTGCTCAGTCGTCCAGTTGAAAGTTTCCGGATGCGTCAGGTTTATAAACTGTGATTACAGAAGCTGATGCATTAAACCACTCTGATTATGTGCTGATTCATGGTTATTAATTCATGATTCAATACAGTTTTATCATACGAGTAAATTGTCAGTGATTCCCACGTCTGTAACTCTGATGTATTTAATGAATGTATAATAGTTTAGTCAACGATCTTAAGCAGGTTTTATAAGTAAATAAACTGAGTTACTCATCATTACTGTGCTGACAAAACGCTAATTAATCTATGTGATGAATTATTACACTGGTTTTTCTGCTACTGGTTAATATTGATCTACTCGCAAGCTTAAATACCTTAAATATATATATATTTATTTATATTAGAAATATTATTAGAAATCTTTATATTTCATAACGCAGATACATGTAAATTAACATTGGATAACAAGTCATTACATTTGTAGAATAGTAGTTTAATAAAAGTTATAAAATAATTACACTTTAGGCAAAATTGGTTATTTTGGTAATCAGGTAGGATTGAAGCACTAATACAGTAACACTCGCTTACTTAATGAGTGATATTAATAGTTAACTAATAATTAATTAATGAGTGATATTAATAGTTAACTAATAATTAATTAATGAGTGATATTAATAGTTAACTAATAATTCCAAAACTTAATCACACATCCTGTAAATTTTGTACTTTTAATGACGTGTACAAGGTTCACACTCGTTACAGAGGCAAGTGGCTGCCTTTGGGTTGGCGGGAGATTTTTTACAAAGATTTGATGCAGAAATGAAGAAATGTTGAAAGGAATGAAGATAGGATGATGTAGTGCGTGTGTGCTGTGAAACATCTGGATTCTGAAGCGCCTGCGGTCGACGTCACTATAAATATCACTTTACATTTTTAAAAGACTTTGGGTCGTAGCCGTGCGACAGAAACTCTCTGGAACGTCTTACTGAGGATTGTCCTGTATGTAGTTAAGAGGAGTTTCACCTTCACATGCGTTCACAGCGTCGTCGCATTACTGCAGTAGCTTCACGTAGGTTCACGTTCCACATCATGTTGTACTCTTGTCTTAATCGGACCGCACCGAGCTATTCATATGCAGAAGTATTTCTAGCTCTTTAACTCTCACGGGAAAAGCCTTTCGTCCCCTGATGGCAATCCTGACCGTAAATTGATTCTAAAGAGGAAATTAAATGGCACTTATTACACTGTCTAACTAGTAACCCAGTGTCATTTGTCTGTGGTTTGATAAATGTGCCATATTTGCCTGCGGTTGCCGCTCAGCGGTGAGATATGCGCCGCACACAGACCTGTCTTAATAATGAATTTCCACATGGCCTCATTCCTTTCTCCCTCACATCGGCTCATGAGAAGATAATGATGGATATGGTTATTTTCAGGTGCATTTGTGATTAAATTATACCCATAATCTTTTGTTCTTCCTCTACATTTCTTCCTTCCTCTTCCAGTCCTCCTTAAAATGGCACGCCGCGATGTGCCGAGATTAACACGCCTTTACCCAGGAAGCAGCGCGCGGTGATTTATCTCAATTTCAAAGTTAGAAGGAGCTGGTGTGAAGATGGCAGGCGGCTCGGGCCCGCTCACATACATACAGAACTTTGGAAAGGTTTTATTTGTGTGAACAGACAAATTAATTCCTTGCTAAAGATAATGTGGGTCGTGTATTGCTGTATAGATCTTAATAGGGTACAGTATGCGGTGGAATCTTCTGGTGATGTCGCGGGCCGCCGCCGATGCCTGGTGAAAGTCCAGGTGGTGAGGCTGACGGGTGATGCGTACTCCTTAATTAGCACATTAGTTAACACCCCCTTTGATGAGGACGGCCCTTCATCAGGCTGCCCTTTGCGTGGCCAGAGCGTGTGTTTTGAGCTTTGCATCAGCACCACTAGCACTAGCTAATTACAGAGCCTAATGAAGTGCAGACAGCGGCCGCGCCTCGCCGCCAAACCCTCACCATCACCTCGTATTAGACTTTCATCAATCACGCTTTTAAACTGATACATCTCGGTAGCGAAAGCCCCGTATGCGCATTTTTCCTCGCTGGCTTTTTGAATGTTGCTTTAGTAATTGCATTTTCCGTTCCGTGT
>JAAGKR010014403.1:0-11826 GCA_011419295.1 Clarias macrocephalus
CCGATATATTGCCATCTGCAAGCCTTTGAGATACCACAATCTGATGACACAAGGTGCCTTGGTCAGACTTATTTTTTTAGGCTGGTCCATAAATTTTTCAATCATTGGGATTTTATTCATACTCACAATTAGCAAAAACATCTGCAGGACCAATATAGTTGACATTTACTGTAATAATCCATCTTTATTGAAACTAAGCTGTGATGATACTAGAGTGGTTAACTACTATGGTTTGTTTACTATAGTCCTCATACAAGGCTGTTCCATACTGATTGTATCATTAACATATATCAAAATCCTAATTACTTGTTTTTCTACAAAACAGACACAATCTGTAAGTAAGGCAATGCAAACCTGTGGGACACATTTAGTAGTTTTTCTGAGTTTTGAAGTTAACACATTCTTACTACTGATTTCTCACAGGTTTGAATCAGTGTCTCCACACTTAAGAAAAGCCTTTGGTGTTTCAGTTATCATCTTTCCTCCAATTCTTAACCCACTAATTTATGGGCTAAAAACAAGGGAAATTCAACAACCAATTTTTAGGTTCTTACAAACAATCTTTCTTCTACCTAACAGGAAACTGAACTAAAAGCACATAACTTCTATTGCCCAGCTAAATATATGATGATTTATTATATATGTAAGAATAAATTATACACATTTTTAGTATATAAGCATGATATTATGTTTATAAATTTCATGGGCAGCCATTGCAAAAACTTAAATTTAATTTGCTATCATGAAGAGCAGCTTGAAATTGCCAAGATTTTCAATCACCAAAATAATGTAACACTGCACACTTATTTAGGCACTATTTTTAACAATGCAGTAAATTAGAATGATTCAATTATAGTTATTTATAATTTGATGTTGGCATGAAATTGGATTTTTTAAATTATTATTTGTAAATTACACATATCTACTACCTGGTTTATGAGAAAATCTAACCAAATCTGAACATGGATTTTGGTGATTTTCATAAAAATTGACTAAATATAAATAAATAAATAAATAAATAAATAAATAAATAAATAAATATATGGACTAAGCTCATCATAAAAGCACTTATTTATGTTATCTAATGAGCAACATGCATGAAAAATATTACAATTAAATAGTATTTAACAAATTAAAATGTTTTTGTATATTATGACTTGATAATTTGTGATTTATGTTATGCTACCTTGCAAAATTAATGAATACTACGTTGAAAGGAGCTGCATTAACCACATTTAAACCATATTTATAGTCTATTTAGATGATATTTAGATTTTTCCATAAATGATACAAATATACATTGCTTCTTTACTACATTGCTTCTTTCTGATTAGTCACATTCCAAAACTTAAAGCCACACATTTTAGGCATAAACAACAATTGTAATTTAAAAAATAAATAAATAAATAAATAATTATTTAAAATGCACTGCAAAGGCTTTTTTAAGATCTGCCCACTCTGCCCAATATCAGTTCATGTGACCTTATGATATACTACATCTTAGGTTTCTTTTCTATTTTAGATGAGCTTTACTCATGAAATTCTATGTTCTTTCCCTTTACTAATTAAAATGACATTTTAAAGTTAGTAACATCAAATTTATTTTCTAAATTCTTGGAAGAATTTCAGAAATTAGCTGCCTTTTTTTTTAAACTTTTTTTTTTTACTTTACTACTTTTAATGTCTTGCCTTTATATAAAAGTCTATACACAGTCTAAAACCCTTTGTATACTGAGCTTGTCTATATTCATATCTATCTTCTGTGTTATAACACTGAATGTGCTGGTGTTCAGGTCGTAAATCAGATTAAAACCATTTTATGTTGCAATGAGATCTCTGTATGTTTTTATGTTTTCATTAATCATGCAGTTATAAATCAAAGTCTTAAATATTTAAGCAAACACATACATAATAAAGCATTTAACTTGGGCAGTGGTGTCTTGGTGGTTAAGGATTTGGGCTACTGAACATTGTCAAAGTTTCTTGATGTAGGTCCTTAAATCTGATTTATTCCCCATGCTGTGATTTGTTGTATGCCATCAATCTGACATGAGCCCTAGATAGGGAATCTGATGCCCTCAAACCTTCAATAGGCATCTCCCATTTAACTCTTGGTGGACCTACTGTATGTGGTATCCTCCCACCATTAAAGGATTTAGCAGAGCAGACCATAACACAGACACAGGGAACACTAGGTTAGGTTAGTTTGGGTTATCTTTCCTCCAATTCTTAACTCACTAATTTATGGGTTAAAAACAAGGGAAATTGTGGGGTGATAAACAGAGGTGTGAATCTGCTTCACCTGCAACAGCCAGCAAATATCTGCCATTAATTTGGACATAGAGGGGGTACCTTGATCAGTAAGGAGTCCTTTTGGTAGGCCCACACAACTGAACAGCAGCACCAGCTCCTTGGCGAAGTCGCTTTCTGAAGTGGACGAGTCTCAGGGTACCATATGGCATGGTCCATCACTACCAAGATGTACTTATGGCCCTTCGCAAATTTTGGAAGTGGGCCGACTAGGTCCATCCCGATACGCTCAAATAGTTTTTCGATGATAGGCAGAGGAATTAGTGAGGTGGAGGACTGCTTCTTGGGCGCAGTCTTTTGGCACTCGGGACATCGTTGACAGAAGTTCTTCACTTCGGGCTTAAACCCAGGACAATGAAAGTGATCCTTGATCTTCTCCACTGTGTTCTTCACTTTACGGTGGCTACAGAGAGTGTGAGAGGGGGCCAGGGGCATTACAACATCACATTTTCTTTGCAGGACCACTAGGAAGTCACATGGTTCTCCTTTTCTTATCACGTGATAGTATAGAAGTCCTCGGCCTGGGTCGCCCATCATCCTCAGCCTCTCCCTCGTTCTGTCTCAAACATTGTCCTCAGCAATTTTTTTAGGCGCATGTCTTCCTTCTGCTGTAGGGCGAAATTACCCTCATGTGTAACCTGCTGAGACAGGGAGAGAAATGGGTTAACAGTACGTCTTTGCTCACTTTCTGCCTCAGTGTCTGTGCCTTAAACCTGGACTTGAGCCATAAATGCTGGGCAAGGCAGTGCGGCCTATTTGCAGAGCAGGGATCTTTCATGCCCTCAGCCTTTTGTTCTTCTTCTGGGAGTTAGTGCAAGGCAAAGTCAATGCTGACTTTCTCCACATCCTCATGGGCTGAACTTTGTTCAGGCTGGAGCCACCTGTGAACTATTCGTTGTAGATGCTGGGGGTAGTGTATGTAGATCGTAGATGCAGCTGTGAAACTCGATGTTGGCTTGACAGCGAGCTAGGACCTCAGCCTTCAGCCAGGTATAGTTGGATGCTTAATTGCTTGGAAGGGAGAAGTAGGCTCGCTGTGCCTATCCGTGAGCAGTGGCTGTCTTTTGTCTTGTAAATGTTGTATTTTTTATGGACATTGGTGGGGGTGAAAAGAAGGATTCAGCCAATCCCCCCCCCCCCCCACACACACACACACACACACACACACACACACACAGCTTGCCTAAGGTGAAATGGTTAAGGCAACTGCACATAAAGCAGATGATCCCCAGTTTGTGCCTTGAGAATGCTAGTTAATTTTTATTCATATATCACACTTGCATCATGCAGTACACTGCATGTTACAGAAACTGGTCAACTGTTATATCACATAACGCACACATCATTGATTGTAGGCTAATCGTGTCATACAGGAGCTCTCTCTCTCTCTCTCTCTCTCTCTCTCTATGTGAAGGAGCGAGTGGAAGGCTGTTTGGCGTCCTGCCAAGTTTTTTTGCGACTGTTTATTTATGTATTTTATTTATTAATTATGGCCCAAGCACTATAAGGTGCGCAGGACTCTCTTGTTTTCCTAAGGATTTTTTTTCCCACCCTTTTGGGCTTTTCGGGAGTTTTAACATGCTCGAAAACTCATGAAACTTGGCAGACAGGTTAGAATCTGCTGCCATTAGGATGCCTGAGAGTCTCATAGCCTGGGGCCCTCAGGGGCCCCCAAACAAGATTTTGCTGCATCGCTCATACACACTTTCACGTAGGCACACAAAACTCGGTACACATTTAGAGCTCATTAAGCCGGACAACTTACGCACTGCATGTCCTGGGCCCACTCCTCATGTCTTCGCCACTACGGAGCCGCTGAGGTGTTTTGAGTGCGGGGACGTCGATCACAAGAGGCTGAGCTGTCCGCACAGAGTGTCCCACCAGTGCAGTCGGGGAGCTCTCGCGGCGACACAGCCGGGAAACAGCAGCAGCGGCTTGAGGACGGCCAGCCGGGGAGCACCGAGGAGTCCGTGCCTGCGGCGGGCCTGACACACCTGAACTACAACAGTAGTTGTAGAGTCGAAGAGGCCGGGTGCAGCACCGCACACACACCTGTAGGTATAGAAGAGCAGGTGAATTTGTTTCTACAACTGTCGAAAACCGAAAAGAGACGAGTAGTAAAAACGTTGAAAGAACTGCCAAAAACTAACACAACAGGCAACAAAAAAACAACCGATACTCAGAAAGAAGAAAAAATGGACAACAGCTGAAACCAAACCACAACGTGTAAATTAATGGACTAACTGTAAATTAATGGACTAAAAAACTAAAACAGAAAAAAGGTCTTGTTAAAAGTAGGGAAGGGGGATGGAGGGTTTAGTGGGAGTTAAAAAAAAAAAAGTAATGTATGCATGTTGATTTCGTCTGTGTGTGTGTATGGTATATAGATACAGTACAGAGCAAAAGTTTGGACACACCTTCTCATTCAAAGAGGTTGAATTTGTATTATGGCAAGAAAAAAGCAGCTAAGTGAAGAAAAAAAACGAGTGGCATCATTACTTTAAGAAATGAAGGTCAGTCAGTCCGAAAAATTGGGAAAACTTTGAAAGTGCCCCCAAGTGCAGTCACAAAAACCATCAACCATTACAAAGAAACTGGCTCACATGCGGACCGGCCCAGGAAAGGAAGACCGAGAGTCGCCTCTGCTGCGGAGGATAAGTTCATCCGAGTCACCAGCCTCAGAAATCGCAGGTTAACAGCAGCTCAGATCAGAGAGCAGGTCAATGCCACACAGAGTTCTAGCAGCAGACACGTCTCTAGAACAACTGTTAAGAGGAGACTGTGTGAATCAGGCCTTCATGGTAGAAGATCTGCTAGGAAACCACTGCTAAGGACAGGCAACAAGCAGAAGAGACGCGTTTGGGCTAAAGAACACAATAAAGAACACAATAAAGAAAACTCTTTGAATGAGAAGGTGTGTCCAAAATTTTGGTCTGTACTGTATGTGATTATCTTATGTAATCATAAGATAAGATATACCTTTATTTGTCCCACAATGGGGAAATTCCTTTGTCACAGCAGCACAGAAAAATGTACAAATAGAAATAAGCTTTGATATTGATAACAAGGCTCTGTTAACATGTCTAGATGTCATAAAGGCATGGTTAGCCCAAACAAAAAGACAGAGGTGTTGGTATTTGGTCCTGGTGCCAGGGGTAGAGTTCCACCTCTGCATTTAGGAGCTTTGGAGCAGTATGTTAAACCCACAGCGTCAAATTTAGGTGTTATTTTTCACCATGGCCTTAAATTTGATAAACAGATCAGCGCTGTGGTTCGGTTCAGTTTCTTTCAGTTAAGGCAATTGGCAAAAATTAAACCTGTTTTGTCCTTTTTGAAATAGCCATCCACGCTTTCATCACCACTCGCATTGATTACTGTAATGCTCTGTATTTTGGGGTTTCTCAGGCAGCATTACATCGGCTACAGCTGATCCAAAATTCTGCTGCTCGACTATTAACGCCTGCGCATAAAAGAGAACATATCTCTACACTTCTGGCTTCTCTTCATTGGCTCCCAGTACAGTACCGAATTAATTAAAACATTCTTTTGGTCACGTTTAAATGTTTACATGCCCTTCCCCCGCCCTAACTGCTCGGATCTGCTTAAGCCCTATGCTCCACCCCGGTCTCTCAGATCGAGCATCTCTGTGGCGGCACCCAAATTGTGGAATGACCTACCCTTGACCATTCGTGAGGCCACATCACTGAGGATGTTTAAGTCCCATATCAAAACTCTCTGGCGTTTAAACCAACATGAGATATTGATTTTACATATTGTTTGATTAGATAAGTGTATGATGTGATTTTAATTATGTTCCTTTTAAATATTATTTTATTATTTTGTTATATTACTATATTATTTTATTATTTATGTGAAGCACTTTGGGGCATTCTTGTTGTTAAAGTGCTATACAAATAAAGATGAGTTGAGTAAAGTGGTCTTATTGCACAGTTGTTATTGCACAAAAATGTAAAATATTGTAACTGTATTAAAAGATATTGTTACTATATTTACGATATTGTAAATAGTTGTATCTATATTGTAAAACCCATGTTATTATAACAATATATTACAGTATACAACAATGTGCAATATGGATGCAGCTTTGATTGTACAGTCTAATAGAAGCATGGAGAACAGACCTTCCATATCGCTTTTTCAGACACTTAGGATGTAACAGTCTGTACTAGAGAAGTAAAAAAACATGACACAAGTGCCTTTATCATCATCCTGTACTTTTATAAGTGCAGGTTGGATGGTGTTAAAAGCACTAGAGAAGTAAAAAAAAACATGACTCTCACTGTGCTACCAGCCTTTTCATGCACATTTACGTTTTATGTGACCCATGATACATTTAACCAGTATTCTTTGTTTGTTTGTTTGTTTTTTAATGTGGGAGTTCCATTTGAGTGCATCAGGATGAACATGAATACATTTACTGTAGAGAATGCATTCCATGCCGTTAAGAGAACCTGCAACAGTTCTCCAGTTCTATGCCAACCCTGACTTTGAGTGGACTTTCATTCTACACACAGGCACATTAGAAAAAAGGCTAGTGCAAAAATTCAAATGGTACAGTACAGCTAGAGTAATGATTTATATTCTCATTATCCTTTGACCAGAACCGCTTCTCAATTTAAATATGGTTACTCTCAAATATTCAAGTTGTCCCCCACCTAATTTTTTTTTGGCCACCAAGACCTTTGGCTTAATTGAAATCAATAAAAATTTATTGTAAAAACTGAAAAGCTGTAAAACTGCTTTGTGGCAATGTTTCTTGCTAAAATCACAATACAGTGGTACCTTGGCATACAAATTTAATCCTTTCCGGAGGTGAGTTTTATGGCGAAATTTCATTTTGTGAAAAATTTTCAGCCATCCATCGCGGGGTAGCAGTTCCAGCAGTGAACCCCAAACTTCCCTTTCCCCAGCCACTTCAGCTAACTCTGACTGTGGGATCCTGTGGCGTTCCCAGACCACTGTGGAGATATAATCCCTAGGGAGACATTCTGATGACATCCTCACTAAATGCACGAACCACCTCAACTGACTCCTTTCCATGCAAAGGAGCAGTGGCTCTAGTCTGAATTTCTCACAGATGACTGAGCTTCTCATCATATCTCTAAGATAAAAGCCAGCTACCCTTCTGAGAAAACCATTTCGGCCACTTCTGTTTGCAATCTTTTCACGCCTTAATATCCTGTCCATGAAAATCACTTAGGTGACAGAGCACAGCCATGGCAGAGGCCAACAACCACTGGAATGACTAAGTCCGACTTGCTACCAAGAACCCGAACACTTAAGCGTAAAGGGATTGGATGCGCCTGAGAAGCCTCCCCTCACCCCATACTCCTGCAGTACCTCCCACAGAAAATTCAGGGGGACCTGATTACATCCCTTTTCCAATTGGATTGGCATATTCCCAAGCCCCCTCCAGGCTTCCTGCAAGAGTAAAAAGCTGGTCCGCTGTTCCACAAACAGGATGGACTCCACACTGTGTCTCTTAAATCTGGTGTTCGACAATCGGCCAAACCTTCCTCTCCAGTACCTTAGATTACCCACCACCTGCCACTCCTTAGGCACTGTATCAGACTTTCACACAATGTTGAAGACGTGTGTCAAACAAGACAGCCCCTCAACACGTTTCCTGACAGTTCTCATCAATTCCCAGGACTTCACCAACATGGAGTTGTTTGACTACCTCAGTGACCTCGGACAGGGAGATCGACATCAACCCCCGTCATCCTCCAACTTTGTCTCTGCAACAGAAGGTGAATTAGTAGGGTTCAGCAGTTCCTCTCAGTGCTCTTTCCACCTTCTCAGTCAAGGTCAGCAGTGTCCAAAGCCTCATGTACACAGCTTAGGTGGTTGACCAGTTCCCAATCCTGAGGTGCCGCATGGTTTTCCAGAAGCAACGTGGTGCCATCCGTCTCCATGGATTCTCTGAGAATTCTCCTCCCACACCTGCTGCTTTGCCTCTGCTTCCCCTGCGGTTGCTGTTCTTCAAGTCTGCTGGTATCTTGAATCTGCCTCTAGAGTCCACCAGACTGATGGACTCTTTTTTTAGTTGGACAGCTTTCCTCACCACTGGTGTTCACCACACAGTTTTTAGGGTTATCGCCCAATGAAACACCCAGAACCTTGAGACCACAGCTCACTGCTGCAACGTCAGCAATAGAAGCTCTGATTCAATGTCCCCAGCTTCCACATGGATGCTGGAAAAGCTTCGCTAGAGGTGGAAGTTGAAGGCCTCTAGGCCTGTACTCCTCTAAACATTCCCAATTTACCTGCACTACTCATTTGGGCTTCCCAGGTCTGTCCAGTGGCTTCCCCCTGCCACCTGATCCAACGCGCCACCAGATTAATAATAATAATAATAATAATAATAATAATAATAATAATAATAATAATAATAAGAGAAGTCTTTATTAATCCCGAATTAAATTGTTTCTCCAGTGGCTGCATATTCAAAGAAACCAATACAATAAGATAAGAAGAAAATAGAAAATCGAATAATAATAAAATACAATCTACTATAATTTCAAGAAACAGATATAAATAGAAAAGAATATGATAAAAATTTTAATAAAGATATATTTAAAAAAAACCCTGACTGTACAGAAAGGTGCAGAATTGTCTCCTTTGTATTTTACATGTATGTTATTGCACACAGAATATATATTGCACATAATATTTGATATTGCAATAAGACTGATGTGTTTGATCAGTTGACAGATCCGCTTTTCTTTTTACCTTAGTTTTCAAGACATATGGCTTCAGGTCAGATGATATAATCACAAAATCAAGCCTAAGGTGCTCTGATATGAAGTACACATCCCTATGCTTGAACATGGTATTTGTTATGGACAATCCATGACTAGCACAGAAATCCAGTAACAAAACACCACTCAGGTTTAGACTGGGGAGACTGTTTGTCGCAATCACACCCCTCAAAGTATCTTCATCATTAGCTCAACTCTCACATATGTTAAAGATCCACAGCAGGACTTTCGAATCCCCTACTGGGGCACGATGCAGGACTCCATTTAGAGTCTCCAAGAAGACAGAGTACTCTGAATTGCTCTCTGAAGCATAAGCGCAGACAACAGTGAGCGTTTTCCCCCCATGGCCGTCAGGCATAGTGAGGCGACCCTCTTTTCCACTGAAGTAAACTCCAACATCGTGGCACTAAGCCAGGGACTTGTGCGTATCCCCACAACTGCCTGGCGCCTCACACCCTGGGAAACAGAGAAAAACAAAGTCCAACCCCTATACAGGAGTATGGATCCACAGCCAAACCTGTTTGTCAAAGTAAGCCCCACCAGATCTAACAGATAATGCTCTGCCTCTCGCACATGCTTCAGCTCCTTGCCCAGCATCTGCCATCCGGGTCTGGTCCATTGAGGCCTTCTGTCTTTGCTGCCCCCCAAATAGCAGCGCACCTGACCCCAGCAACTCCACTCACAGGTGGTGGGTCCACAGGATGGGGGACGATAGGTGTCCACGTTGCTCTTTTGGCCTGTGTCCGGCTGGGCCCCGTGGCAGACCCGACCACCAGGCGCCCGCTGACAGGCTGACAGTCACTTTTCTGCTTCCTCTTTTTTCATGGGGTTTCAAACTATTCTTAGTCCCATTTGCCAATAAGAAATAATGCTTAATGCCTTGTTACAGTTTATCCCACTTTTTAGTGGCATCATCTCTAAACAAGGCTGAGCAGAGAACCTTAGAAGAGAAGACATTGATGTTAGCAAACAACACCTATAGAAATTATAGATATAATAAAAATAATTTAGAACTATAGATTTGATTATTGCAGACTACATTCCAACACAAAGTATTTCATATAATGATTTTTATGGTTATTATGATGTTGTTTGTTATTGTTTTAAACAGACTGATATTTTTATCCATTAAATCACTTACACATGCTTCTAAATGCACGTTCAGAAAATATGGCAAATCAGAATTTTCTCTAAGGTGCTGTATTCCGCAACTCAGTCTGAGAATCCCATGAAACCTAGTCAACAACTGAGATATGAAAATAATGACCTGTGGGATATGGTTAACATGCAGTGATCCAAATATTTTAGGTCTCTGGGTGGATATGTGCATTATAATAACACAATCCCCTCTAATGTTTTCACTTTATGGGTTTCATCATGGTGTGGCAATTTCACCAACTAAGTTGTGAGGCAATTTGGTCTTATCCGTTTGTTGTAGGTACGAAAGCATAATTGCAATAAAATTTATTTTCCCATCTTAAATGTCCTAATATTATTATATATTGTCATATATTTTTGTTATATATTTTTTCCAGGTTTTGAAGTTACAATGGGGGAATACACCTCTTTTAATAATTCGAATTTAACACGTTCTTTGGCAATTCTTACCATGGAATCATTGGACATACCACCATCTAGTGTTTTTTTTATATTTGTTTTTGGCATTACAACATACTGTTTCATTTTGTTTTTCCAGTCCATGCTACTTTTGATTATAGTTGTAAAAAGGGATTTGCATAAACCCATGTACATATTGCTCTTTAATTTGTCTATGTGTGACCTTATGGGAGCCACATCTTTTTACCCTCAGCTGATTTCTAGTATATTGTCTCATAGCAGAGAAATATCCTACCCTGCCTGTGCCTTGCAAGGCATTCTTGTTCATCTCTATGGGTCTGGATCTCTTTTAATTCTCACTGTCATGGCTTATGACAGATATATTGCAATTTGCAAGCCTTTGAGGTACCACAATCTGATGACACAAGCCATCTTGGTAAAACTTATTTTTATGGTCTGGTCCATAAATTTTGCTATAGTTGGGTGCTTATTTGTGCTTACAATAAGCAAAGAAATCTGCAGAACAAACATAGTAGACATTTATTGCAATAATCCCTCTTTAATGAAGTTAAGCTGTGAAGATACAAGAGCAATTAACTATTATGGCTTGTTTACTATAGCTCTTGTACAAGGCTCTTCCATACTGGTTGTATCATTAACATATATCAAAATTCTAATTACCTGCATTTCTACAAAACAGAACCAATCTATAAGTAAGGCAATTCAAACATGTGGAACACATTTAGTTGTTTTTCTGAGTTTTGAGATTAACACATTCTTATTACTGGTTTCTCACAGATTAGAATCAGTATCTCCACACTTAAGAAGGGCCTGTAGTGTTTCAATTGTTATCTTTCCTCCAATTCTCAATCCTCTAATTTATGGGTTGAAAACAAGGGAAATTCGACAATCTGTGTTAAAGTTTTTACAAAGAAAGTTTTATTTGCTATAACAGAAAAGTAATACATAGTCTTTTACAATGTATGAAATAATGTAAATTTAAAAGGTTGTCTTTTTCACAACATCAAAAAAAAAAAAAAAAAAAAGAATTGCTTCTGACATTTACTGTTATGCCAATAAAATATATGAATGAATTCTATTTTTTTAAATGTACTGGTAAAAAAAAAAAAAAAAAAAAAAAAAAATATATATATATATATATATATATATATATATA
>JAAGKR010014404.1:0-11825 GCA_011419295.1 Clarias macrocephalus
TTGCAACAACTTGTTTTAGCCTCTCAGCGGCGTTTGACAACTTCTAAGTAGCCGCTACATTATTATTATTATTATTATTATTATTATTATTATTATTACTATTATTACTATTATTATTATTATAGATGAGGATAATGTAGATATGGAAAATGCTCATGAAAAGATGTCGGGCGTTTTTGTTATGAATTCCGCAGCAAAGTTATAGTAAATATAGTATAGTTGGTTATAATAAAGCAGGTATTTTGTAACAGCAGTATGTACAGCAAGCAGTTACAGGGCACTGAACTTTAATAGTTCAAATAAAATACAACGGTTGTAGAGGTTTAATGGTTAAAAGTAACTTCCTGTGCATTGCTAAACCATCAGTCAGAGCAACATGCTTAAACATTTACACCCCCATAGCTGATCATATGTGATGGTTTGGTCTGTTCTCTTCCTGGTGTAGATCTTAAACAGATAAAGAACACATGATATTGTACGTACCCTGAGGTGGGCGAGTGGTGGTTGGGTGGTTAACATTATTTAGTGGATTCACTGAAATAAAAATATGAGACATGATGAATGATGTGAGAGAAATGTGATGAAGAGGACAAACAAGTAGTTCATACCTGTAGTTGTGTGTGTGTTCTCAGCATGGACTGATGGAGTCACGGCCTGGGTTGAAAATGTGTGTGTGGTGTTTGAGACAGTACTGATTGCAGGAACATCTGAAAGAATAAAAACAATACAGGTTCCAGATTGTTCACATTATCTGTATTAAATATCTTGGCATTAAGTCTAATTTATCAGTCATTAAGTTATAAACGTGTGGGATTGTTTACTCTCCTCTGTGTCACTCACCTGATTTAACCTGCAGTAGAATCTCTGTGTATTTATCAAACCCTGTCTGATCTATTCCACACCAGTAAGTTCCTTCATCCTCTGGTCTCAGATCAGTGATGTTGACAGTGAAGATTTGGGCTGTTGTGTCGTCATACAGAGAGAATCTGGAGTCTTTAGTAGGAGATCCAGACTGAACAGGGACATCGCCAATGTTCCAGGTGGAACATTTACCTCTGCAGAGATACTTATTGTATTCTTTATGTCCAGAGTTGTAGGGGCATTTAATCTGAACTGATCGTCCTCTGTATCCAGTTACTGTAGTTACAGCATCAGTACCAGCTGGAGAATAAAATACAGTGGAGTGAAATATGATCAGGACGATGGTGTAACATATAAGACAAGAGTCGGGTACAAAAGATATATAAAGGGATGCAGCAGAGCAGAACAAGTCTGTATCTACATATTGCATGCGTGTGTGTGTGTGTGTGTGTGTGTGTGTGTGTGTGTGTGTGTGTGTGTGTGTGTGTGGTTGTGTTTGTATTACCCTTTTTGTTGAGGAGACGGCTGGTTTATGAAAAAAAAAAAAACTGTTACACAGTCTGGATGCGTGTGCTCGAATGATTCAGTACTTTTTTCTTTTTTTTTTTTGATTATGTAAAGATGCTTTGCGACAATGTCAATTTTTAAAAGCGCTATACAAATAAATTGAATTGAATTTTTCCAGATGGCAATGCTGGTGGCTTTGCGGATGGAGCGTGTGGTGTAGATGTCCTCAATAGAGAGAGAAGAGAGACCCTGATGATCTTCTCTGCTGTCCTCACTATCCGCTGTAGGGTCTTGCGGTCCGATGTGGTGCAGTTCCCAAACCAGACAGTGATGCAGCTGCTCAGGATGCTCTCGATAGTTCCTCTATAGAAGATGGTCAGGATCGGTAGTGGAAGCCTTTCTCAGCCTTCTCAGGAAGAAGAGACACTGTTGGGCTTTCTTGTGCAGGGAGCTGGTGTTGACGGACCAGGTGAGGTCTTTCTCCAGGTGGACACCCAGGAATCTGGTGCTTTCGAAGATCTCCACCGAGGAGCCATTGATGCTTAGTGGAGAATAGTCGCTTTGTGTCCTCCTAAAGTCAACAAACATCTCCTGTCCACATTCAGAGACAGGTTGTCTTTACACCAGTCCATTAGCCTCTGCACGTCCTCTCTGTTCACTGACTCGTCGTTCTTGCTAATGAGACCCACCACCGTCGTGTCATCAGCAAACTGCTGAGGAAGCAATACTGTGTGTGTGTGTGTGTGTGTGTGTGTGTGTGTGTGTGTGTGTGTGTGTGTGTGTGTATGTGTTCAGGGGGCTGCATCCTTCAAAAGATGCTTTTCTAACTGCACGGACTGTGAAGGCCTGTCTCTGAGAGAGCAGATTTCACATAAACTCATTATTTTGTACATTCTTAATAATAATATTCCTATATATTTATATATTATTTATATAATACAGAGGAACCTCGAATTGTGAGCAAACTGTTTGCGATCTTTCCACAAGACGAGCAAAAAATTTTCCCTTTCATAAACGAGTGAGTCTTTATATACGAGTGCCGAGTATCATGTGGCACGCATGCACTTCTTGTTTTGACACTGAGTGTCACGTGATCACCACTGAGACAATGGTTCTTCTTTCTCTCTTTCTCTGACTGTGGGATTATGGGTAATTGTCACCCATGCTCGTTCTCACAGTGATTGCACGTCATGTGTATAGTCAACATCCATGCGTGTCCTGTTTACTATAACATTGTGACAGCGGTTGTCTCAGGACTTGTGACTTCAGTCACTTCAGTCGCTTCCTACAGTCTACCTGAGCCTCCAATAATGAACTGGACTCCATATGAACTTAAACACATCTCCTGTTATACTGAACTTCCAATCTCACACAGTATGATGCCGATCAATCCCTGATATCCGTTATCACCCAGATGAGGATGGGTCTGCTGAGTCTGGTTCCTCTCAATTTTTCTTCCTATTACCATCTCAGGACGCCACTGTCGCCATCGTCCTCGGCTTGCTCATCAGGGACAATCTTATCATTTTGATTCATACACGTTCACTTCTCATACCAACTTAAATAATTATTTTGATTGTGTAAAGCTGCTTTGCGACAATGTCAATTGTTAAAATCGCTATACAAATAAAATTTTATTTAATTATCAGGTAAATATTCTGTATGAATATTCGATAAACTGATGTGTGTGTGTGTGTGTGTGTGTGTGTGTGTGTGTGTGTCTGTCTGTCTGCGTGTCTGTCTGCGTGTCTGTCTGCGTGTGTGTGTGTGTGTGTGTGTGTGTGTGTGTGTGTGTGTGTGTGTGTGTGTTGTTGTGTGTGTTGTTGTGTGTGTTGTTGTGTGTGTGGTTGTGTGTGTTGTTGTGTGTGTTGTTGTGTGTGTGTTGCTGTGTGTGTTGTTGTGTGTGTGTTGTGTGTGTGTTGTGTGTGTTGTTGTGTGTGTGTTGTTGTGTGTGTGTTGTTGTGTGTGTGTGTGTGTGTGTTGTTGTGTGTGTGTTGTTTTGTGTGTGTTGTTGTTGTTGTGTGTGTGTGTGTGTGTGTGTGTGTGTGTGTGTGTGTGTGTGTGTGTGTGTGTGTGTGTGAGTGTGTGTGTGTAAAATAATGAATTTTTGTTCAAAATTCGATTTTTATTTTTAAATAGAGGATGTAGGTGACATGGGAGGTGATACCTGTTTACATCCTACAATAACACAATAAAAGTTAGTTAACATTTGTACAGTACAATCTCCATTAAATACATAAGCTCGGTGCTGTTTTCTCTGGAAAATTATTTGTATTTCTTAGTAGGTGATTTCACTGCTCCCCCTGGTGGACCAATCATATCCCTGTCTGCCCTTACAACACTTTTGTGTAAGTAAAATCCCCACAAGCTTGGCACTCGGGTGCAGCCTGAATACTGAAGATATCACAGTTATGCTGTTAGTCAGTACACAACAGTAACACACAACCCTGAGTGTGATATTTACTTTATACAAGAGTTCCACAAACACCATTTATTATCAGCAGATCACGTTTTGTTTCTTTATTTAAACAGTTATTTTGCTCTGCCAACACGTATCCATCCACACCTGGTGAGACTAACTAACTGCAACTGGCGGAGCTGGTGACCAACAGTTAGCGAGTGACCGTTAGTGTAATTAACAGGGTGAGACTAGTTTAAGTAGTTCTTACTGGTACTAAGTAGCCAAAAGGTGAAGAGAATAAAATATAGAGGTGATGGACAGTCCTGAGAAACTTACCAGATTTAATTCATATTTAATAACTTATACTTGTATTATACACTGAGTGCACAATTATTAGGCAAGTGAGTATTTTGATGAAATCATCATTTTCATGCATAGTTTTCATCTCCATGCTGTATAAACTTGAATACTTATTGGATTTAAGCACAGAGTACTGGTATGGGCAGGTATTATTAAAGATGAACCTTTTTGGGTTGAAGATGGTCTCAAAATCAGTTCCCAAACCTACTGACAGCTTTTAGCAGAAACGTTCTTCAAGCAGTGGTACAGGAAAAAAATCTGCATCTTTCCAGAAGACCATGATGTTTATATAGGACAATGCTCCATCGTATGCATTGTAGATCTCCACTGCATTGCTAGCCAGTAAAGGCCTTAAAGAAGGAAGAATAATGACATGACCCCCTTCCTCACCTGACCTGAACCCTATTGAGGACTTGTGGGCCAGGAGATTAAACGGGAGATTTATAGTAAAGGAAAACAGGACACCTCACTGAACAGTGTCTGGGAGGCTGCGGTTGCTGCTGCACAAAAAGTTAATGATCAACAGATCAAGAAACTGACAGACTCCATAAATGGAGGGTTTATGACTGTTGTTGGAAGGAAGAGTGGCTACAGTATATTGGTCACTGATTTTTATTTTTATGTCAGAAATTGTTAATTTGTAATTTTTTTTTGTATGTTTATTCTCATTTAACAGATACAAATAAAAAAGTGTGGTGGAATTTTTTTTGTTTTTCATTTAGTTTCCCAATAATTCTGCACACACAGATATTTCCCTAAGAAAGCCGAAACCTCACTTGTACTTTAACTATTTAGGTTTGAGGTTTAGTAACGTGTCTGATTGATCTAGAGCACTGTAGTTGCTCAATAATGAAATGTATCTTCAAAAATACAACTTGCCTAATAAGTGTGCACACAGTGTAGATATAAATATTAAACTAGGTAACTTCTGGATTCTGGGATTGAATCCTAAATAGCATTTTAACCCGCCGGCGGGTCCAAGTGCATTTTTTTCTGGTAACCATAAAAAGAACTTAAAATGCTCCATCATTTTTGATCATATATATAAGTGTAGTACATTATTTAAATCTGTAAAGGGTCGACTTTTATTTATGTATACTCACTATATGGACAAAACATTGTGCTTTTGTAAAATAAAGAAATATAAATAAAATAAAGAAAGTCTCTGTGAATATCTTTCTGAAACCCGTCACTAAAATTAACTAAAACTTTGCAAATACTTCACACACTGACTTTTAGATATATATATATATATATATATATATATATATATATATATATATATATATATATATATATAAAGCTTAAAGGGTTTACCTTTAAATAAAGCAAGTTAAATAAAATAATAATAATATTCTCATTTTATGTAATCCGTATGAATCCAAGAAGAGACACAGTCTTTCCTTCGCACTTCATTATCTGATAATGACCGGAGGCAGGACACGCCCACAGGACACGCCCACATGCTATTCACAGGGAAAACAGCTGTAGAAGCACGCGGCATACAAGACCACGCCCCCTGCACGCGCACACGCAAACCAGACAAACACAGATTCAGTGAGTTTCCTGCACGTGTGGAAGATGTGACTCGCTGTTTAGGTTTCTGAAGCTCTACAGGGGGGTTTTCCAGAAAGCCGGGTTAACTTAACCTCAGAGTTGATTTACTTCAAACCCGCATACCACGAGTATGTCGGTTCCAAAACCCCTGAGCAGAGTCAGTTTAATCAACCTCCTACCGGTTACCCAGAGTTAACGCGCGTGCGCGGTGCTACATAAAGACATTTTCAATGGATCGCCGATTTCACGAGTCAAAATGGAAAATCAAAGTGAAAAAAAGCGAGCGGCAAACTACACAGAGGCGGAGATGGTGGTTTTAATGCAGCATATGAAGAATTCAAGCAAATAATAAAGAGGGAGAGTAAATGCGTGAGAGGATTAAACAGCACATTTGACATTGGCTTCCCTTTTATTATACACTGTAAACCCTAATGCTCAAAGTAATTAAACACACTGAGGACTGTTAACCTAAATAATTGCAATTAGGTCAAATTAATAGACCTTTTTGAGTATTCAGAACTTTTTGATATTTTGAGTATGTAAGTAACAGTAACAGTCACCTTAAAATTCCACCTTCTTAAACTCTATAGAGCTCCGGTGGCTCAGTGGTGAGTGTTTCGGCTGCCGTGTGAAAGACCCGGGTTCGATTCCCAACAACTGCAACAATAATTTATTTTAAAATACATATAGTTTACTTAAAATTGGAAACATCATTACTTAAAAAAAAAGATGTAACTGATTACCTCAAGTTTTTTGAGTTTTGACAACTTAATCAGGTTTATGGTGTGTGTAAAAAGTGTTTAAGTGCCAGACATACTGTGCGAACGTCTCTACACACAGTGTCCTTTCCCACATGCTCTGCATCACCCACATTGTTCAAAAAATGCCCTGACGCAAAAAACCCCGAAGTGCTACGTACACTGTAATAATTTACATAATTTTTTAAAGTGATGATGTTTCCAATTTTAAGTAAACAGAACTGTAAATTTTTGAGTTTGTTGAACTTGTTGGAAATCAAATGAATAGTTGCTGCTGTCACCACATCAGACAAGCCGGGCCGGGGATCGAACCCGGGCCGTTCACATGGCAGGTGAAACACTCACCACTGAGCCACCAGAGCTCTATAGAGTTTTACTTAGTGGAATTTAAGGTGACGGTTACTGTTACTTACGTACTCACGATTACTTAAAATATCAAAGTCCTGAAAACTCAAAAAGGTCTATTAATTTGACATAATTGCAATTATTTAAGTTAACAGCACTCAATGTGTTTAATTACTTTGAGCTTTAGCAATATGCGGTTTCAAGAGATGTGTTAAGTAAATTAATGATTCCCTTGAAAACCGATAAAACTCTTTCAAATAATCATTAGGAAATTAAAAGACATCAATACGCGGTCTTATAACGGTCTTATGACTCTCTCCCGGCGGAAAAAAACTCGTATAATTTGTGTCTCCACATCCACAGGATCTTCATTAAAAGCGCACGTCAGGCTCAAAAAACCTCTGAAACAAACTTACCCTGGAACAGAAGCTGCTACCGAGCAGGTTATCTTCAGAGAGTAAGTTGCTATGGTTACATACATACCCAGAAAGTTACCTCCGTATTTGGAACCGAAAGTTGAGGATATCCACTAACTTACTCTTAAACTTACCCGGGTACGTCACATAACCTGCTTTCTGGAAAATCCCCCAGAATGTTCTGGACAGTGGGCGGAGTTTATCTTTTCTTCAGAACAACACCGAAACTCCGACAGAAACGGGTGTGTTTTAAAGAGTTATTTGCTCCACCAGAGGAGGAGAATCCAGCAATGGGGTGAGTTATTAAGTCTCATATAATCCTTATTCTGATAATATAAATCTCATATTATTTTATTTTTTACATACATAGTTTAGGGCAGCACGTAGAAAACACTGCTATTCAGGCTACCATACTGCCTTATGTAGCTTAGCACAAACCTGCTGCTCCAGCTGTGGCTAAAGCTAATGCCTGATGTGAAGGTTGTCAGTATCATCAACTGTGGTGTAAATATTACAATGTATTTTACCCAGTTTTGGATACATTTAGCTTACGGTGGCTATTTGGTTCACTTTTTGGTTAGCTTATGACACTGCTATCTATAATGTTATATTATAGTATAATTATTTATAGTACAAATATTTTTGTATTTGTTGTATGACATTACAAAAGATTGTGTTGCCTTCATGCATGGTCATTACAGGGTTACAGAAGTGTTGCTCCAGCTAGTAACAGTGTCTGTGTGCAGTGTAACCTTGCGTTCACACCGAACGCGGCGAGAGCGTCAAAGTTCGCTCTCGCCGCCCTGCTGCCGACGCCTGTCGCCGCCCTTCGCCGCTCTGAAGTAGACCGAACGCCTTTCTTGTATTTAAAAGGGCCGCAAAGCAATCAAGCTTGTTGATCTTATGGAGACCAAAATGTGGAAGAAAACAAGAAATTGATTGATAGAAAGAACTGTATTGTAGAAATAAACAAATTATAAGGCATTTGTATGGTGTGGCTTCTGTTCATTGTGAATTGCTAGTCTAATTTAATATTTTTTATTATTATATTATATTTCTTATTATCTTTGTCCATGCATCAATTTTTTTATTAATTTTTTTTATTAATGTCCCTGTACACAGGGACATGTCAAAAATAACGGGGAAACCCGCTACGGCAATAATTAACTTCTCCTCCATTTCGCTTGGGAACTAATGTCGCCGGAACAAAAGTTTACAGGACTGCGTTCCGCGAAATCTGCTCAAGCGGAGGATCTCTACATTTATATTGGTTGTCACTCAACCGCATCATAGCTCATTACCATAAAGTTGAGCTGATTTCAACTCCCTTCGCCGCTCTCGCCGCGCCGCGGCGTGTGAACGCAGGGTAAAGCAGTGTATGGTAAGAAGCAAAAAACGCCATGGAAACGCCAGGTATGTAATGTTCACTTATGTTTTCAGTTAAACAGGAACTGCTTTTTGAAAGTGGCACAAAGATGTATGACTGTGATGTAAGAGTGGACTAAACACCTTTTTTTTTTTTTTCATTTTACTTTGCACGGCCATATTTGTTCCATAAATTTACCTTCTGTGTATAAGATGATCTGTGTCCCTCTCCATTCAATCATTTTCTTTGCACTATGTAAGTTAGTAGGTTATGTATAGGGTGTAAGAGTGAGTTATTCTACCGGTCAGTTAACTATATTCTAAATAAACATATATGTTTTTTGTCCTGAAATTATTTTCTATTTAGCATTTCCCTCTGTCACATACCTGACTGAAAAGCTCTTTATGCAGCTCATTATTCGGGTCTTTGTCTTCTCTGGTGTGAAGTAGAGCATTATTCATGATCCTTCACGCCTCCTCGCATACGGCCTTTCCAAAACAAAAAGTGTCTTAGAAAATGTAAATGAATATTGTTTTCTGTGAATGAGTGATCAAGATGATCATCACATCATTTTGAAGTAAAAACTAGACTACAAGATCCAGGTAACAAAAAAAAGTCTTGTAAACAAATGTGTTTTGTGGACTTATTTCGGTGATATATATATTTTTTTTTTCAATAATCACGCATAACTGTTATTTTCTCCAAAATACAAACTTGTACATACATGAGGCTTACATATTACTGTAGCCCAGTTTGTGCTGAATACAGTGTAGTTAGACATTAGACATGTATATGTTTATAAGTAACTGCTAGTTATAGTTTATATGTTTATAAGTACAAGCTAGTGTGCAATGTACAGTGTACAATCCATTGTTCCACATAGCAAGTAGTGCCCTTGATCAGGTGAGAGGGATTTGAGATTCAGCCTTGTGTGAAACGGAAGTTAGGTTTTTAGCTCATGGTAGCTGTGAGCAAAACAACATGGACAGTTCAGATGCAATTCAGAGTGACTTGGAAGCTATTACTAAGGACACAGCAGTTTGTCATAGTGACATAATGTTATCAGATGTGTGTTCTTGCTGAAAGTGCTTCTGTGACTGCTTGTGAAAGTGGAACTGGTTCTCAGTACTACAGACTGTACAGACCTACTCTCACCCACACTGAGACCCACAGTCAGTGTAATTGTTAGGACATATGAATGGACATGCAACTTGTCCAATCAGATTACTTGGTCAGAGTATATAACATTTGTATAATATGCAAAAACTAAGGTATTTAAACCACAAATATTAATACAATTTAAATCCTACATGTCCTACAACAGGACTATCTGCTCTCGACTAGACTCGGTAGAAAATCCTAAACTCACATTCTGTGTTGAACAACAGGAAGAAGAGAGATGAGCCTGGCGGCCGACTGCACTGATAAAGCTTTAGTCCTGATCTTTAAACACATCACCTGTAGTTAAGGACTGTTGTTCAGCTCGTATACAGATACACAAACTCTTCAAAGTCAATTTTACAATGAAAATAAGTGGAGATGATGATGTTCCCATGTGTAGGTGACTTGAACATGTAGGTTTCCTCATGCAGTAAGTGAAGTGGAAGCTCCTCTGTGTGCTTCTGAAGAGAACCAGGAGCTCTCAGCACCCCTGAGAACTTCACTACTTTAAACACTGGAACCTCTCTAGAAAGGTTCTGTGCTAAATGTCCATCAGTGCGACGCTTTAATGTGACACTGATACTGAACACTGAGACTGAGGAGGATTTTGAAGTGTTTGTACTTACCGAGAATCAGGCAGAAGGTGAAGATCAGGACCAGCTCCATTCTACATCCACACTCACAAACTCCTCAGATAATAATAACTAATGATGTTCTGTTAGTTATCGTACACACACTCGCTGTCTCTGTCTCTGTTACTGTACAGTCTCTATTTTTGTGGTGTTAGGAGAAATCAACACTTGGTAACTTCCACTTTTTTAACCAGTGACAGAAAACTGTTCAGGAAGTGCGTGTGTGTGTGCGTGCGTGTGTGTCTGCGTGTTTGTGTGCATGTGTGTGTGGTGTGTTAAGCTTAAGTGCTATAAAACATTTTCTGTTCTGTTGGTAATGTTATTAACTTGTGTACTGCACTGTAAACTGTAATGGAAAAGTTAGACTATATGTTTTGTTGTATCAAAGTTTAATATCAGTGTCTGCACATGAGGTTAATTTTATCTGAGTGATCTAGATACACTCCAATAGAATAGAATAGAACTAATCATGTGTAAGTACTGTAGTGATCTCCAAGAAATAATAAAAACATACTCAACCCTTAGGAGTCTGAGGATGTTTTGGGGCCCTGAAGAAGTTCCGACATTTTCTGACATTTGTATATTTTTCAGTTATTTATAAACATATAAATGGCTAAAATCTGACTACACTGTATTCAGCACAAACTGGGCTACAGTAATATGTGAGCAGCATGTATGTACAAGTTTGTATTTTGGAGAAAATAACAGTTATGTGTGATTATTGGAAAAAACAAAAAAATATCACTGAAATAAGTTTACAAAACACATTCCTAACATTTGTTTATATTAAAAAAAAAAAAATTGTGGTTACCTGGATCTTGTTTTTCTCCTCACCACGGTTATACAGATTGATTATACTTTATAAGTTACTATTGATGTTGGGTCAGCTTGAACAAATCTGTCTATTTCCCTCTTATTATTCTTCAACAAGGATGGATTCTCCATACATTATTCTATTATTAATCAACAAGGTGATTCAAGTTTTTAAGGGGCTACCACCAAGGAGAGACAGAAAGCTGCATCTTGGTAACTACTGGCAAGTGGGTCTGCCTGTGAATGACTTATTTAAGATCTTCCTATCTTCTTATTAATATACTTATTTTTTATTTCACCCTGTGGGAGTAACATCTGTCTATTTATCTATCTAGCTCTGACCTCTGGTGAGCCCATCAATGGATTCACTTCAGTTTGCCTATCAGCCTGGCATTGGAGTGGCAGGTGCAGTCATTTTAATTCTTAATGGGGCTCTTCCACACCTAGAAAAAGCTGGAAGCACAGTGAGAGTCATGTTATTTGACTTCACTAGTGCTTTTAACACCATCCAAGCTGCGCTTCTGAGGGATAAGCTGGAGAACATGGGAGTGGACTATCACCTGGCTTCCTGGATTCTGGAATACCTCACAAACCGACCACAGTATGTGAGGACTCGTGACTGTGAGTCTAAAATGATTGTCTGCAACA